>MU667922.1:25784-85048 GCA_026770625.1 Nicotiana glauca
ACTCTGCAACGACCAACGAAACGATGTCGTTTCTGTCACTTAATCTAGACCGTTTGATATCATTAGATCAAACAGTCCAGTCTGTCTCAAGCATTATTGAATCGACACCGTTTCAGGAGCGTTAATCTAGGCCATTCACTTCGATTGATTGAACGGTCAAGACCGTCCCTCATAACCCGTTAGCCTAGCCCGACCCGTTCACATAAGAGACCAACCCGGTCTCTATTATGATGGAACAACGACGTTCCACTTAAGTGAGCGATCCAAGCCGTGATCTCGTTTGATCAAACGGCTAGGATCCATTTTCCACCCTAGTATATAACCCTGAACTCTTACCCCGCCCCCCATAGCCAAACCCCTCCCTTTCGTCTCCGATCTTTAGACATCCCAAATCCCTCACCCAAACCCTAGCCGCCCTAAAATCTCCTCGCCCAAAACCCGGGCAGCAATGCCAGTGACCACCAAACTAACTCCCCTTAACCTCCGAACCACCCTTAGTCCAAACCCATACCCCTTTAACCTCGAATCACCTCAGGTTGTTTTAAATCTTCGATCGAAGATTCGAGCAAAACCCTAAACCTACCCAACCAGTCCTAAAATCACACTCCTTGACCATTAGACCGCCCTCGTTCCTAATACAAGACCATTTTCCCTCGAATCGAGCCGGAGCTCGACGAGTCTCGAATCGATTGAACGAACCCTAACAGAATCAAGACTGGAATTGAGCCGTATTAGGAAGTTTGAGGTCGTCGTTAACCTTAGTCATGTGTTCTCAGTCGAGAACACTCGATTAAGGTCCATGTTGGCTTCAAGTTCAAGTCAAGGCTTCGATTAGAACAAATGGGAACTGGGATTTGGATTCTGAGGTATTTTTCTTCTCTTTTCTTTTTATTTCTTGTTATTGTTATTTGTCTGAGTAAGTTCCGTTTTAGTTCATCAAATCCTGTCAATTAATTCTCCTCTTCTTTCGGACCTTTTCCTGGTCCAGTTTTTCTCATGTGGTTGATTGGCATGTCGATTGAGTGTGTTGGTCCTTTACTTTGATTAAAAAAAAGTCAGTGTCCGTAATGTTCTTGTACAAAATTGTGACTAGTCCTGTAATTGGCTGCTGGTGTCATTGGTTCAAATGGTTTTGTTTTTGTATGATGTATGGCTCCCATTTATTTGTTGTTCATCATTTTGGATGTGAATTCAGTATGTTTTCGTTCATTATATTCACATTGTTCATTTGTTCATGTTTAGGTTTAATTAGTTTATTTCCTGAATCCTTCATTTTGTTATAATGTTGTGTGATCTAATCTGGGGTCAATGTTTAAAACTGTTGTTGAGTTTCCTGTGATTCTGGTTCAGATGTAACTAAAGCAATCAATTAGGAATCCGCTTAGTTAGTTGGTAAGTTGAATTGGTTATAGCTGCTGTAGTTTATGTTAATTGATTAGGAGAATTGGTTAACTAATGAAGTGAATCACAGGGGTTTCAGGGGTGTTTTTGGGAGAATTGGTTAACAAATAGTCTAGCTGAGTGGGCTGTCAGTGAAGTAGTTAAAATAACCATTAAACTAATCTATTGTTTAATAATAGTGGGATGAGAAACATAATAGTATGGGGTTTTTTAAAGGAAATCGATTAAGAATGGCTGCCCATAGCTGTGTGAAAATATGAAAAGACAAATGTTAGTGGGGAACAATTGTTTAAAAAACAGAATGAGACATATAGTAATGGGATGTCGAGGGAATAGCATGGGAGTTCATTTTTCCCTCATTTGTTTAAGTTTTTCAAGGGCTGTTAAGGGGCCTATTTTTGGCCATAAATACTGGGGGTTTGGACAGAATTAGGGTCTGGTTTTTGTTGGAATCAGTTGGAGTGTTAAGAGAGCTTTGAAAATACAGACACTGAGAGAGAGTTTTAGGAAGTCAGTCAATTCAAGTAGCATTGTTCCATTAAAAATACCAAAATTACTGCTACATTGTTTCCTTGGTTCAAATTTGATCAAGTTTTCTTCTGTTCTGCGTGCTGAAGTTCATCTGAAGTACACTGGTTGGATCTCAAATAATTTTAGGGTCTAACTAAGTCAGTTGTGGTTGAGATTTAGTCTGCTGATAGTGTTAAGTTGTTTGCTGGTCCATTTCTGGCCTAACTCAAGATCAGTAGAGTTTTTGTGGGTTATTTGCTGTGATTCTGTCGACTCCTGGGTTGCATTTTAGTCTTTTGATGCTGTATTGGCTGTTTTGAGCTTTCTCATTGCTGTTGCTATTGGGTGCTGTGTTATTTGCTTGTTGCTGACTATCCATTCTTCTTCTTCTTCTTCTTCTATTTCCATTATCTAGGTGCATGTTCTAAAGCTCTCAAATCTAATGGAAAGGAAGTAAAAGAGTTGTTTGAAGTGGATCCCTGAACTTTCCTCGAGTTTGTTTTGTGCTTAATTTAAATGTATAAACAATAGTTTATCTGATACCTCACATCGTGCATTAGAATGACCTTGGAATGTATGAACTGGACTGTGGAATCTATTCCTACAAACATGTGAATTTCGTGGCCTTTAATTGTAATTAATCTTAGTTTGTGATTACTAGTTATGAAATATAGTGTAGTTAATTCATTCCCAGTGGTCATAGAATAGTTTCGAATAGTTTATATGTCACAAAACAGGTTCGAACAGTTCAAATGGAAATCAGCATGTTGGTTTAATATGTCTAGTTCTTGAAATTGCGAGTTCATTTGAATAAATAATATCAGTTTGAATAGCATTGAATCATGTTAGTAAATAATGTTAGCTCCTAAATGTTAGTAAGCAATGTTAGCTCTTAACGTCAATGTTTAAGCATTCGATTTATTTTCAGAGGTTATAAGAACAGTTTCAATTGATTCTGGTTCATGTGTAGTGTTAAGTGAAGTCCTATAATCGAACTGCCTTGATTGGGAACTCGATCCACACTTCAGGTTTAATTGTCACCTTTAGGGTTACTTAGTAGTTCACCAGTAGACTGATGTGAGCTTTAGAATTTAGAATTAAACTTGGTGAGATATTGTATCAAATTGTTCATCCTTGGATAGCTAGTGAAATGATTAGGCTCAAATAAGGTTTGGCGACTCCTTAAGTAATGGTTGATTGATAATCATGGACTCGGACACGATGGTGTTTAAACAACAATAACTAAGTAGGGCCTTTTTCTTTATTCTTATATACAAAATATAGAAAATCATAGTCACTTTCAGGTTTGCCTTCTTAAAACAATAAATGGGATGAGCCTCGCCGAACAAAGTACATCTAAATTGTGGGGCCCTTGTTAAATGTATATATGAAAATACTTAGATTTTGGGACGAGCCATTTAATAAACTTCACGGCTTTCCCCAAAGGTAATAACACATTAGTCTCTTTAGGCGTGTATTTTAATAACATTACCTCCCTAAACTCGGGTGCACATTTATGTGACCCAAATCCAAATCTCAGCGAAGTCAAAATATGTCAATAACCACGGGTGCATTGATGTGACGTGGTTCGAGATGTATTTTCACGACGCTGCAATTCTCGTTAAAAATAATAATAACTAAAAGCGGTTAAAAGTATAAAATTTAAACGTAGGTTCATAATTGTTAAAATTAGATAATTTAAGCCAAATATAACAGTTGAGAGACCGTGCTAGAACCACGGAACTCGGGAATGCCTAACACCTTCTCCCGGGTTAACAGAATTCCTTATCCGGATTTTTGGTTCGCGGATTGTAATACAGAGTCAATATTTTCCTCGATTCGGGATTCAACCGGTGACTTAGGACACCATAAATCTCCCAAGTGGCGACTCTGAATCTTAATAAATAAATCTCATTTCGATTGTCCTTTAATTGAAAAAACTCCCTTTATTATACCCTTCTTCATGGGGTGTAGTAGGTAAAAGGAGGTGTGACAGTCTGGCGACTCTTCTGGGGATAGCCCAGAATCTCTGGTTTAGGGTTTAAGAATTCGAGCTTAGAATAATTGTTATGTTTGGCTTTACCTGATTTTCCCACATGTTTCCTACTAAATGGCTAAATGCTTTACCGCTTTGATATTATCTGAACTATATATAAACTGTGCCGAAACCCTCTCTTCTTTCTCCTGAGGAGTGCACGCTGGTCGTGACTTTTTTCTGTTAGTGTCATATCCCAAAATAGAACAAGGATTCGGAGGAGTTGCAAAACCGGATGACCTTTTGGTTACCGGTACACAGCTCCCATTCTCGGCTCGAGTTGTCCGCTCGGGTAAGCCAGGTCTAGAGCAATACACCCAGGTTTAAAACCTAGTATAACAAAACCTCATGCCGAATCCATAGTAGGAACACTTATCTGCATCATGTGCATTTTGACTTAGGGGACTCAACACAGGGGTTGGGTCCGTCTAGGACAGGTAACCTGAAATGAAAAGACCACCCTGATGCATCTTACATGTTGCATATGCATTTATTTGTCTCGAACTTGCATGCGGACCGGCTTTGGAGCATTTACGAAAAATTGAAAAAAAGAGAAATAGCAGTGTAGAGAATTAAAAAATAACCAATGTCAAAATAGTGTCGAAACTCTATTTTGAGAAAAATGAAAAAGGAAGAGAAGGGAAATATTTTCTTTTCAAACATGATTTGTTGAAAAAGAAAAAACTAAAGAGTTTTGTTTTCAAATAGCATGGTGAAACAAAAAATACAAAAAGAGTATTGTTTTCCGAAATAGTATATTTAAAGGGGGTCTTGTTTTCGAAAATAGTTGGTTTTACTGGAAGAACTACGTAAGTTTGATTCTCACCGGATGTGGGATATGTAGGCCACTCATATCGGGTTCAACTATCGGGTAGCCAACCCACAAGTTTTTAGGGTAAATAAATTTTTCCATAAGTGAAAGAGATGTCACTCTTGTCCAAAATAGCCGAATGTCCCCAAAGGGACGCCGGAAGGCCGTTTATGCAAGAACAACCCCCTTTGGTCATTTTTCAAAGTTTTGACCGGTTAGTAAATACAGCCTTTAAATCTTCTTTGAAGTGCTGAAAACCCGTATTGACAAAACCGGAGTTTATTTAGGAGAAAGTGTGTGTCAATTTTAATTTATTTACTTTTCTTTTCTTCTTTGAGTCAAATGAGTCTTAATTCTACCTAATCACCCTAAACCAACATGCAGAATGAGCGTAGGTCCAAGTTTGCCAGTAACTGTTAGGAGCAAGATCCCTTTGGAATTGCGTTTGTGGTGGGAGGATCTGGGAAAATCAGAGCAAGATAAGGTCAAACTGCATTTGGGAGGTCTCACCGGTTTGCTAAACATCAGACCCAGATGTGATATCATAAAGGCTTTGATTACATTTTGGGACCCGACCCATAATGTATTTCACTTCTCGGATTATGAACTCACGCCAACCTTAGAAGAGGTAGCAGGTTATATGGACATTACTGAAGGGCTAAGGCACAAATATCTAATTGCTCCAAGGGCCGTTAGTTCTCACAAGTTTATGGATCTACTGAAAATAAGCAAGGGAGTCCCATACTCTGAGTTGGATAGGGGTTTTTCCACTGTACATTTCATTTACCAGAGGTATGGGCATATAGGAGGGTTCGATGATCCAAAAAGCTGGGTTTGCAGTGAAGGGAATCGGACAAAATGGGATGAACATCGGTGTTTCGCCTTCATGGTGGCATTCTTAGGCCTTGTGGTGTTTCCCCGGAAAGATAGAAATATTGATTTAAAGGTGGTTGGAGTCGTCAAGGTCCTGGTTACTAACAACAAGAGCACGTTTGCCCCTATGATAGTATCCGAGATATATCGAGCTCTCACAGCTTGTAAAGCCAGGGCAGATTTCTTCGAAGGGTGCAATTTATTATTACAGATGTGGATGATCGAGCACTTGTGTCATCATCCTCAGTATATGAGCTATAGATACACAGACAAAAGCTGCATTGAAGGATACAACACGAGGGTTTCAGCGCTTAGATTGCTAGAAGGGTTTGAAGACTGGGTATCCTGCCTCTGTGCCATAACTGCTGTACAAATAGAATGGACATTGGGTTGGCTTCCTGTTGAAGAAATTGTGTATATGCCCGCCATTGGTCCTTACTTCCTCTTAATGGGACTCCGAGGTATTCAGCCTTATGCTCCTTACATGAGACAATTGGGAAGGTGTCAGGTGATGCACCCAGATAAAGATCTCAGTGTTTACGCAGTCGAGGTTAGCACCGACGGCCAATTTCATGAAGAAACCATTCGTTATATATGGAACGAATGCCAGTATATGACGGAAAACACTCGAGTGCGTGACCTATCTGGAGGCGAAGTCTCACCCGCTTATCTCGCCTGGTACAGAAAGAAGAGCATTGCAAGAGATGAACCAGAACGACCGACCAAAAAACCTCACATTCAGGAATTCGTTGAGGCATCACAGGAACCGTGGGGTTGGTTAGAAAAAGAAAGGGAATACAGGGTCCGCGTAAGAACGTTGGAAAAACAAGTCCAGGATCTACGGTTTGAAAACAGTTTGCAAGACGCAGCCGACGAAGAGGATAAAAAGAAGTTGGCCCAAGAAAATGAGGTCCTAAAGACCCAAATCCGACAGATGAGAATGGATGCTGATAGAAAATAGAGAAGTCGGGCTGACGAAGGGTTGATAAATGAGTTGAAAAGGCAAATCATTGAATGTCAAGAGGGTTGGGAAAGATCTGAAGCTAGACTGGCAAGGATCCAAGCCAGATGGGCAAGAGGTACAGAAGAGCGGGCACTTCGTATGCGGAAGATGAAGAGGGACTACGAGGGGAACATTACTATATTGAGAGAAAATATCTACCCTCAAAGAACGGGTCTTCAGACAAGCCAGAAACTCTAGAGCTGATAGGAAACACTGTTATGACTTGATGGCACGGATGGAGAAACAGATGCATGAGTTTCAAGATCAACTCTTTCACAACACTCAAGTGCTGGGAACACGGAACCAACAGATAGAGAGGTTGCTTCGGGAAAGACACAGAATCAGGGGAAGAATCGACGATATCGGGCACTACATCACCATAAACTGCTTAGCTTGTGAAGATATGTCCTGTACTACCTTCTTTGCTTCAATAATGATTTATTTCCATCAGATCATGGAAATTTTGAAAGATCTACAGAGGGGCCTTGCACTGAAACCTGCGGCGAGGCCGAACGACGCCCCGCGGGCACCAAAATTCAAAGCTCTAAGACATTCATAGTTTGAGTCTATATTTTCCTTGACCTCAGAGTCTGTTGTCCGTTGGAGTTTGTATTTACCTTTTCGCATAAAGTTTGTAGTCTGTATCAAGTCTGTCAGTTTCCTTTCAAAAATGTTTGGCCTTGTAATAGAATGTTTTACTAATGAAAATTGAAAAATCCAAAAATTGTGTATCTTTATGTTTTCGCACTTATGGTCAGAACTACACGCGGTCTGATTCGTGCGGGGACATGATACGTAGGCAATCCACATAAGATTTGACCACCATTAAAAAGAAAAGAAAAAAAGGGGGATTAATAGAAAAACAAAATAAAGAAATAAAGGAAATAAAGGAAAGTTTGGGAAGCACTCGAAAGAGGGCACATATGTAAGAAGCCGGAATGACGCATGCAATAGAAGCAAAGACATGATAGGAATGGTTAAACTGCCTAGGTGCATTGCATCCCAACGTGCAATAACATATCTGTTAAACTCTAAAAACTAACAAGTTTGTTGTTCTTTAGAGATTTCAAACAGTTAGCTTGTTAGAACGTACTGGCAAATTACTATTACCAAACGAGATCTAAAGGACCTATACCAAAAAGCATGTCTGGTTCGGACAAAAGTGTTGAAGAGGAAAAATTAAAAATACAAACAATGAAGGAGGAAGTAGACAGGCTGAGACAGGAGATAGCAGAAATGCACCTAGCCTGGGCTAGGGGGAAACCAGTACTTTTCCCTCCCGCTACCCCCACTCTCTCATCGGCACAAACTCCGAAGTACCCTCTCACTGGTCCATCAACGAGTTTCCCAATTCACCAATACTATTAGGGGAATACTCCTTACAATCCCCAAGCTCCACCACCCAAGCACGACCCTCCTCCACCAATTGTTCCTGTTTTCGTGGCACCTCCACCTGCCACATTGCAAAGATAATCCAGTAAGCCGGTGTTTCAGGCTCACGACAACCAATACTATCCTCCTGAACCCACCTTCAGAGCTCCCGAGCGACATACCTATACCCATCACTTTGAGCTCCCAGCGAAAACTGAGAAGCTATCCAAGAGTTTGGAGCAGGAAGAGGTGCTTCGTAAAGAAAAAATCCTGGAGCAGTCCTTCAGGAATATGCATTGGTTGGGCAGCCAAGTCAGTGTGGCCTATAAAGATTTGTGCCCTTTCCCCGATGTTCAGCTGCCAACGGGGTTCAAAATGCCAAAGTTTGATCTGTATGAGGGGAATGGTGACCCGGTGGCACACCTGCGTGGTTTTTGCAGTAAGATGAGAGGGGCCGGTGGGAAAGATGAGTTGTTGATAGCATACTTTAGCCAAATCTTGGGCGGGTCTGCACTAGAATAGTATACGAGGCAGGATCCTAGCAGGTGGTACACCTGGGACGACCTGGCACAAGCATTTGCTGGTCACTTCCAATATAATCTTAAGATTTTTCCTGACCGCCTCACACTATTGAAAATCAAGAAAATGCCTGGAGAGAGCTTTAGAGAGTTTAGGTTCCACTGGAGGGAGCAGGCTGCAAGAGTCGATCCTCCGATGAGGGAAGGTGAAATGGTGGATTACTTTTTGCAGACTTTGGAGCCAACTTACTTTGGCCACCTGGTAACATCAGTTGGTAAATCCTTCAATGAGGTCGTAAAGATGGGCGGCATGATTGAAGAAGGACTCAAGTCCAACAGGATAATGAGTTATTCGGCGATCAAGGCCACCACTCAGGCTATCCAGAGCAGCACGGGAGGTGTGCTTGGGAAAATGAAGAGGGAAAAAGTAGCAACAGTCGAAGCAGGTACTCAGTCCAGATCTAGAGGTCCTTCACCCTACTACCAGCCCCAACCCCATTACCCATACACCCCATATGGCCCTCCACAACCCTACTACCCGGAGCCATATTTTTCCGTCCACCACGCCCAGACATATACCCAGCCTCCGGCTCACCTGCAATGGCGTGCGCCGGCTCCCCAGAATACATACCCACCCCCACAAAACACGTATCCACCCCAAGGGCCTACAGAAATCCTCCAGGGTCAGGTTTCCATGGGAATCAAGCTTTCAGGAATGAGAGAATGCAGAAGCAGAGAACATTTCCTCCGCTGGGAGAATGATATACTACTCTTTTCCACAAATTGAGGCAGTTAGGGCTGTTGAATCCTATTGAGCCCAAAATGCCAAATCCCCTACCTAAAAATCTGGACCATTCAGTGAGCTGTGAATATTGTTCGGCGGCCCCCGGACATGATACTAAGAAATGCTGGAAATTAAAAACTGTCGTGCAAGAGCTTATTGATACAAATAGGATTGAGGTTCAAGCTCCAGAGGTGCCAAACATTAATAAGAATCCGTTGCCGGCATACCATGAGACCCACATGATCGAACTAGTGCACACGGGAGAGGAGTTTAAGAAGCCCTCACAAACAGTAATGATGATCCGTGCCAATGAAGCCAGTCCCAAGGAGAAATCGACCAGTGAAAAGGCAGTTGTACAGGTGAAAAGGGTAGACAACAAGCCAGTTGTGGTGATGGGGAAAGGGTCGTCCATTGTGGCGAAGAAACCAGAGCCGGTCAAGGTGGTGATGCAGGGGGCGTCGAGCACACCTGTAGTGGTGAAGGGGGCTCACATAGAACCAGTTTTCATCAAGCCGGTAATGCAGTTGCCAATAATCAGTGAAAAGTCCATGCCATGGAGTTACAATCAAGTGACAGTGATGTATAAAGGGAAGGAAGTTATGGAAGAAGTGTGTGAAACCCAAGGTCTAACTCGTTCGGGAAGGTGTTTTGCTCCCGCAGAGTTAAGACGGACCAATCCAGTAGCAACAAAGAAGCCAGTTACCGAGAAAGAGGCGAAAGAGTTCTTAGAGAAGATGAAGGCGCATGATTACTCTATTGTGGAACAACTGAGGAATACCCCGGCACAGATCTCATTGTTATCATTATTGATCTATTCAGACGAGCACCACCGAGCGTTGATGAAAATTCTGAACGAAGCCCATGTGCCGGATAAGATCTCTGTTAACCATATGGAGAAAATAGCGAACAAGATTTTTGAGGTGAACCGGGTGACATTCTCCGACGATGAGTTTCCCGTGGAGGGTACAGAACATAATGGAGCTCTCTATTTGACTGTGAAATGTGAAGACTCGGTAGTCACTCGAGTACTGATTGATAATGGGTCTACCGCCAATATTTGTCCTTTGTCCACCTTAAACAAACTGAAGGTTGATAATGATAGAATTCACAGGAACAGCATCTGCGTTCGAGGGTTTGATGGTGCTGGTACAGACACAGTGGGTGACATCATACTTGAATTGATAATTGGTCCGGTCGAGTTCACCATAGAGTTTCAAGTGTTAGACGTCATATTGTTGTATAATCTTCTGTTGGGGCGACCATGGATTCACGCTGCCAAAGCAGTGCCTTCTACCTACATCAGATGGTCAAATTCGAGTAGGATAGACAAGAGATCGTAGTACATGTGCCATAAATGATGCCATCGTGCCCTTCATAGAGACTGATGATGACAAGGGGCCGTGGGTTTACCAGGTTTTCAATATGGTTTCAGTGGATAAAGTTCCTGAGGGTGAAAACATCCCACTTCCCAGAATAGCAGCTACAACTGTCATGGTAGCCTCGGAGATGCTGAAAAACGGGTTTGTGCCAGGCAAAGGTTTGAGGGTTGATCTTCAGGGTATTGTTCAACCGGTTTCTTTGCCCAAAAATCTGGATACCTTTGGGCTGGGGTTCAAGCCTACAGCGGCGGATGTGCGACAGGCCCGCAAGATGAAGAAGAGGGCATGGGTCCTTCCCAAGCCTATCCCACGCCTGTTACGATCTTTAATCAGGCCGAGCATCAAAAAGCAATTGCTGTCCAAGGTTACAGGGTCACTGATTGGTGTAAATGGAGATTTGATGAATGTTTTAAAAGATTATTTGTCGAAGTCAACATGGTAGAAGCTGGGGAAGGATCCAGCAAGGCAGATGTGCAGTTTGTGGGGCCTAAGGCCAAGATCAACAATTGGATGGCTACTCCTCTTCCCATGCGAAGGGAGTCTTGGTAGTAGGCTCTGATTTTCCTTCATGTTTAGCTGGATTATTCCAGGGTTGTAGTCCAGTTTTCTTTTATTTTGTACTTGTCAAAGTGTGAAACCTTGTTATCTCGTACTTCAATAAAATAAAAGTTTCTTCATTGTTCCTTAGTTTATTTTAATTTTGTTTTCTCCTTTTCTTTTCTGAACAGTTCTCTTTATACTGATCTTAATGACATGGCATGAATGACGGATCTTCAACCTAGTCTAAAAAATCAATCTGATTCCGAACTAATAGTGCAAGAGGTAGAATATGATGAAGAGTCGAAATACGACGAGGATGAAGCCTTCGAAGAAATTAACAGAGAATTAAGCCAATTTGAAGGGAAACCCAAGCCCAACTTAAATGACACAGAAGCCATCAATCTGGGGGATGCAGATGACATTCTGGAAATTAAAATAAGCGTCCACATTGAACCAAACAGTAGGGAAGAATTAATCAAAGCACTTATTGAGTTCAAAGACATTTTTGCATGGTCATATGACGACATGCCGGGTTTGAGCACCGATTTAGTGGTTCATAAATTGCCCACTGACCCGGCATGCCCTCCCGTCAAGCAGAAATTGAGGAAGTTCAAAACCGACATGAGTGTGAAGATTAAGGAAGAAGTAGCCAAACAGCTGAATGCAAAGGTTATTCGGGTTACTCGATATCCTAGTTGGTTGGCTAATGTGGTGCCAGTGCCGAAGAAAGATGGAAAAATGAGGGTATGTGTTGATATCGCAATCTGAACAGAGCAAGCCCAAAGGATAACTTCCCGTTATCCAACATCCATATCTTGATCAATAATTGTGCCAAACGTGAGATCGAGTCTTTTATGGACTGCTATGCTGGGTATCATCATATTCTAATGGATGAGGAAGATATAGAGAAGACGACTTTCATCACGCCGTAGGGAACTTATTGCTATTGGGTAATGCCATTTGGTTTGAAGAACGTTGGGGCAATATACATAAGGGCAATGACTATTGTGTTTCATGATATGATACACAAAGAGATTGAGGTATACGTAGATGATGTGATTATAAAATCCAAGCGTCAGGCAGACCACATCGGAGACCTAAGGAAGTTTTTCCAAAGACTTCGAAAGTATGATATTAAGCTCAACCCTACCAAATGTGCATTTGGTGTTCCATCTTGAAAGCTGTTGGAATTCATAGTCAGTAGGTGAGGCATTGAGTTAGACCCGTCAAAGATCAAATCCATTCAGGAGTTGCCACCTCCGAAGAACAAAACCGAAGTGATGAGTTTGTTAGGAAGGTTGAATTATATCAGCAGGTTTATCGCTCAACTCATCGCGACTTGTGAACCCATTTTTCGGTTACTGAAGAAAGATGCTGCAATAGAATGGACGGAGGAATGTCAAGAGGCGTTTGACCAAATAAAAGGGTATTTATCAAATCCACCTGTGTTGGTTCCACCCGAGCCAAGAAGACCGTTGATTCTCTATCTCACGGTTCTGCAGAATTCATTCGGTTGTGTACTGGGGCAACACGACATCACAGGCAGGAAGGAGCAGACCATCTATTATCTCAGCAAGAAGTTTACAGTCTATGAGGTCAAGTACACTCAACTTGAGAAGACATGTTGTGCCCTAACTTGGGTAGCACAAAAATTGAAGCATTATTTGTCATCTAATACTACTTACCTCATATCTCGTCTGGGCCCACTGTAGTATATTTTTTAGAAGCCTTTTCCCACAGGGAGGCTTGCTAAGTGGAAAATTTTGCTTACAGAGTTCGACATTGTTTACGTGACTCGAACTGTGATGAAAGCACAGGCGTTGGCAGATCATTTGGCCGAGAATCTGGTCGATGAAGAATGTGAGCCATTGAGGACGTATTTTCCTAATGAAGAAGTGATGCATGTCGATGAGCTGGAATTGACTGAAGAACCAGGATGGAAACTTTTCTTTGATGGAGCTACAAATGCAAATAGAGTTGGAATAGGAATGGTACTTATTTCCGAAGCAGGGCATCATTACCCTGTTACGGCTCAACAACGTTTCTATTGTACCAACAACATGGCTGAATATGAGGCATGCATTTTGGGCTTACGGTTAGCTGCGGACATGGATGTCCAGGATGTTTTGGTCTTGGGAGATTCGAACCTCCTGGTACATCAAATTCAAGGTGAATGGGAAACACAAGATTTGAAGCTCATACCGTATCGACAATGCTTGCACGATCTGTGTCAACAGTTTTGATCAGTGGAATTTAGGCACATCCCAAGAGTGCACAACGAGGTTTCCGATGCTTTGGCCACCTTATCATCGATGTTGCACCATCCAGATAAAATTTATGTTGACCCATTGTATATTCAGGTTCATGATCAGCATGCTTATTGTAACATGATAGCGGAAGAACTGGATAGCGAACCATGGCTCTATGATGTCAAGGAGTACCTCAGGATGGGGATATACCCGGAGCAGGCCATCGGAGATCAAAAGAGAGCCATTCGGCGGTTGGAAAATAGATTTTTCCTCAATGGAGGGGTGTTGTACAAAAGAAATCAGACTTGGGATTGCTAAGATGCATAGACGCTAGTCAAGCCACGACAGTTATGATAGAGGTGCATTCTGGAGTCTGTGGGCCACATAAGAGTGGATATGTGTTGGAAAAGAAGATTCTTCGAGCAGGATATTATTGGCTCACTATGGAGCGAGATTGTATCAATTTTGTGCGTAAATGCCATCTATGCCAAATACACAGAGATCTGATTCATTCTCCACCGACAGAATTACACATAATGTCAGCACCATGGCCCTTTGTTGCATGGGGGATGGATGTCATTGGACCTATCGAGCCGGCAGCTTCCAATGGTCATATGTTCATTCTGGTGACCATCGATTATTTCACCAAGTGGGTTGAAGCTAAAACTTTCAAGTCGGTAACCAAGAAAGCAATGTTGGATTTCGTTTATTCCCATATCACTTGTAGATTTGGGATCCCAAAAGTAATCATCACGGACAATGGTGCTAACCTTAACAGCAGTTTGATGAAAGAAGTATGTCAACAGTTTAAGATTACACACCGTAATTCCACCCCGTATCGTCCCAAAGCGAATAGAGTGGTGGAGGCAGCCAACAAGAATATAAAGAAGATATTGAGGAGAATGGTAGAAGGGTCCAGAAAATGGCATGAAAAGTTACCGTTCGCGTTGTTGGGTTATTGCACTACTGTTCGTACTTCAGTGGGTGCAACTCCTTATTTGTTGGTATATGGAATAGAAGCAGTGATACCGGCAGAAGTTGAAATTTCGTCTCTCCGAATTGTCACTGAGGTTAACATTGATTTTGATGAATGGGTCAAAACTCGGTTGGAGCAACTGAGCTTGATTGATGAAAAGAGATTGACAGTAGTATGTCATGGCCAATTATATCAAAAGAGGATGGCAAGAGCATACAATAAGAAGGTACATACTAGGAAATTTGAAGTGGGGCAGAAAGTATTGAAACAAATCCTTCCACATCAGGCTGAAGCAAAGGGAAGTTCGCCCCAAATTGGCAAAGACCATTCATTGTGACTAGAGTGCTGTCCAATGGCGCCTTATGTTTGACAGATGTCGAGGGAAGGTGTATCGACATGGCTATCAATTCTGACGCAGTCAAGAGATATTATGTATGATTTCTTTGATTGTAATTGTTGTTTGTTTGTTTGTACTCGGCATTGTATCGGAAAATGAAATGACAGAGGCAATTTGTTCTACTATCCAAACACTTTAACCCTTGCTTCCCCTTTTCAGCCTTATTTATTCTTTCATACCCCTCTTTTGGAATCGGTAATGAAAATAAAAATAAAATTTAAAAAAAAAGAAAAAAAAGGGGAGAGAAAAGAAAAATGAAAAACAAAAACAAAAGAAAAGTCACAAGAAAAACAAAGGAATGCGTGAACTACGTTTGACCTGATTCCTCAAAGAGGATATATAGGCGCTTCACGGCTTAGTGATAGTGTAACAAAAAATCAAAGGATCCCCAAGCAAAAAACTGGGGCAGAAGTCGTGTTTGTAATTTGGGAAAGAAAATTTGATTCCAAGAGTTGTAATGTTTCACCCATCAAAGTTATTTTTAAACTTTTTGATACCCTTTGCTTTTAGCCATACACAAAAAAAACCCATATTGATGTCCAAAAAGACCTCCCGATCGGTATCCAAAAAGTGCCAAGTCAGGCAAATGGAAGGCTGGAGTAACACTCTAGTCCCTAGCAGAAAAGAAATAAAATAAGAGAGTCTTATTGGTAACACCCCAATCCCCAGCTGAAAAGAAATAAAATGAGAGAGTCTTATCGGTGAAAACCTTCACAGGCACAATGAGGCAACGGAAGTTGAGAGAAATAAAATGAGAGAGTCTTATCGGTGAAAACCTTCACAGGCATCATAAGGCGACGGAAGTTGAGAGAAATAAAATGAGAGAATCTTATCGGTAAAAACCTTCACAGGCACCATAAGACGACGGGAGTTGAGAGAAATGAGAGTCTTATTAGTGAAATCCCCTCGAAGGGCACTATAAGGCGACAAAGAATTAAAGGGGACAAACGAGATAAGTTTGACGGAAAGGATCCGTCATGACATCAAGCAAAACCAAAGATGTTGAGTCGGTAAAAGTTGGTTTGGGGACCTTTGAAATGCAAAGTAGGGACATCAGAAAGACTGATTGATGTAAATAGACTGGGTTGATAAATCCAAAATGTACGATATGACCATTGGGATCAGTTATACCATTTAGATAAGTTCTTTTCCCTTTTTCTTCTCTTCAAACAATTGTTCAAAAGAATTTTCCTGTTCTATCTTTTGAAGTCATCATTTTTCATTTCCTTTGGTTAATAGTAGTTTGTTTTAAGAAGGGTTTTCAGGGCTTACTACTAGTTGCCAGTATGATGCAAAGAAGAATATGGATAGGACAGGCCGAGATAATACAATGAGATGAGAAAGACGTCGTTGTAAGACCAAATGATGGATTGGCCTAAGATTTTGGGAAAGTATGGAATGAAAGTGGAAAACAACAGTTGAGATGTTGGTGAACACAAAATCGTCAAGAAGGTCGAAAGTTATCAGCCAAGATGGTCGGACAATGCAGAGCACGAAAAAGAGGAAAAGGGAAAACCATTCCCAGCAGGAGCGTCCCCATCATTTTAAACTAACAAAATTTTCTTTGATGTGAAGCAGGGGCAAAAAATGTTATTGATGGCGGAAAGGCATGCCACAAGGAAGATTATCAAACTGGGGCAGAAAATTTTCTTTCATTTTGAAAATTTTCCGGAAGCCAGGTACTGACTGGGGGAAGAAGGAAGATAACACAAGTTTTAAGGGAAGTGCTCTTTGAACCATTGTTATCCCCAGCAGTTTTTGGAAGAAGGAAACACAAGTTTTAAAGAAAGCAATTCTTTGGGGAGGAGGATAACACAAGTTTTAAAAGAAGTAGTTCCAGAGGAAGGAAAACACTAGCTTTAAGCGAAGTAGTCTTTGAAGGAGGAAGATAACATATTTTTGTGAAACACCAGTGCTATCCCCAGCAATTTTCAGAGGAATGAAACACCAGTTTTGAGGGAAGTAGTTTTGAAGGAGGCAAGAAGGAACAACAGCAATAGAATGCAGTTTAAGTTGATGAAGTCAGGAGCCCGCCTAGAGAATGGAGGTATTATATTTTAAGTTGATGAAGTCAGGAGCCCGCCTGGAGAATGGAGGTTATTATATTTTAAGTTGAAGTTGAAGTTAGGAGCCCGCCTGGAGAATGGAGGTATTATATTTTAAGTTGATGAAGTCAGGAGCTCGCCTGGAGAATGGAGGTATTATAATTTAAGTTGACGAAGTCAGGAGCCCGCCTGGAGAATGGAGGTATTATATTTTAAGTTGATGAAGTCAGGAGCCCGCCTGGAGAATAGAGGTTATTATATTTTAAGTTGAAGTTGAAGTCAGGAGCCCACTTGGAGAATGGAGGTATTATATTTTAAGTCGACGAAGTCAGGAGTCCGCCTGTAAAATGGAGGTATTATATTTTAAGTTGATGAAGTCAGGAGCCCCCCTGGAGAATGGAGGTTATTATACTTTAAGTTGATGAAGTCAGGAGCCCGCCTGGAGAATGGAGGTATTATATTTTAGGTTGATGAAGTCAGGAGCCCGCCTGGAGAATGGAGGTTGTTATATTTTAAGTTGATGAAGTCAGGAGCCCGCCTGGGGAATGGAGGTATTATATTTTAGGTTGATGAAGTCAGGAGCGCGCCTGGAGAATGGAGGATATTATACTTTAAGTTGATGAAGGCAGGAGCCCGCCTGGGGAATGGAGGTATTATATTTTAGGTTGATGAAGTCAGGAGCGCGCCTGGAGAATGGAGGATATTATACTTTAAGTTGATGAAGGCAGGAGCCCGCCTGGGGAATGGAGGTATTATATTTTAGGTTGATGAAGTCAGGAGCGCGCCTGGAGAATGGAGGATATTATACTTTAAGTTGATGAAGGCAGGAGCCCGCCTGGGGAATGGAGGTATTATATTTTAGGTTGATGAAGTCAGGAGCCCGCCTGGAGAATGGAGGTTGTTATATTTTAAGTTGATGAAGTCAGGAGCCCGCCTGGAGAATGGAGGTATTATATTTTAAGTTGATGAAGTCAGGAGCCCGCCTGTAGAATGGAGGTATTATATTTTAAGTTGAAGTTGAAGTCAGGAGCCCGCCTGGAGAATGGAGGTATTATATTTTAAGTTGACGAAGTTAGGAGCCCGCCTGGAGAATGGAGGTATTATATTTTAAGTTGACGAAGTTAGGAGCCCGCCTGGAGAATGGAGGTATGATATTTTAAGTTGATGAAGTCAGGAGACCGCCTGGAGAATGAAGGTATTATATTTTAAGTTGATGAAGTCAGGAGCGCGCCTGGAGAATGGAAGTTATTATATTTTAAGTTGAAGCTGAAGTCAGGAGCCTGCCTGGAGAATGGAGGTATTATATTTTAAGTCGACGAAGTCAGTAGCCCTCCTGGAGAACAGGAGCCTGTCTGGAGAATGGAGGTATTATATTTTAACTTGATGAAATCAGGAGCCCGCCTGGAGAATGGAGGTATTATATTTTAAGTTGATGAAGTCAGGAGCCCGCCTGGAGAATGGAGGTATTATATTTTAAGTTGATGAAGTCAGGAGCCCTCCTGGAGAATAGAGGTTGTTATATTTTAAGTTATAGTTGAAGTCAGGAGCCCGCCTTGAGAATGGAGGTATGTTATTTTCAAGTTGAAGTTGAAGTCACGAGCGCGCCTAAAAAATGGAGGGCGTTATACTTTTAAGTTGTAGTAGACATCAGGAGTCCGCCCGGAGAGCAGAAGGTTACAACAAAAATCCCCAGCATAAATCCAAGTTCAGAAATCAGAAGGAAGGCAACAGTGGTTGGAAGAAGGCAGTTCAAGCTCCGAAGGAACAATAATTCGCATCTCACAAGAAGGAAAGAATAGTTCGAGTTTGAGAAAGAGAGAATACAGGTCAAGTCAGAAATAAAGAAACATCAGAGGAAACACAAGAGCAAGCAAGGAAACAAGAGACACAAGAAGAGCAAGTTGAAGTTTAGATAAGATTTTGTAATTCATAGGCTAGTTTAGTCTAGCTTCTTATTTTCTTTTTAGCATGGTGTAATAAGGAGGTCGGTAAGCACTAACAGCAGTGGCAACAACAGTAATAGTAAAATCACAGTTCCACGTTAGTCCCAACTACCAAAACTTCCCGAACTACATTGAACTGATTCCCTTTTAGCCAGGGATATGAAGGAGACCTTTTGAAGCGAAGGTTCGGTCAAATCTTTTTAAAAAAAAATGCTTCACACGGAGTACTCAAACGGGCAAAAATCGCTCGTATCCGCTCACTTTGTCTTTGCACGAAAACTCTTCGTATTTATGGGAAAAGAGGGGAAGCTGTGAGCACGTGATTTTTGCCCCATACGAACTACTTCCAAAGAAATCAAAACAAAAATTATCTGTTTTATTGTGTGCATTTTTGGGAATTTTTCGTGATATTTTATTAATTGTTTGCGTTTGTGTATGCATGTTTGTTCGTTTAAATTAATAAAAATACAAAAATATGTTGCATTTTCATTTAGGGTTTAATTATATAATTAGGAGTAATTAAGTTTGTTTTACAAAATGAAAAATCACAAAAATAATGTATTTTTGCATTTTTAGCTTTTAATTTTCAAAATGTGTGATTTTATTTTTTGGCATTTAACTGTGTATGATAATTGTTATTAGGAATTAATTAGTATTTTCAATATGGTTTATAAGTCAATTTAAAATTTTGGTTTTTATTAATTAGGAAATAAAAGAAAAAGAAGAAAAGAACAAAAATCGGATTGGGCCAAAATGCATCCCAATTCACACATCTAAAATGACCCAAAACAAATCAACCCCTGCCCGGTCCAACTGGACTCTGCAACGACCAACGAAACGATGTCGTTTCTGTCACTTAATCTAGACCGTTTGATATCATTAGATCAAACAATCTAGTCTGTCTCCAGCATTATTAAAACGATACCGTTTCAGGAGCGTTAATCGAGGCTGCTCACTTCGATTGATCGAACGGTCAAGACCATCCCTCATAACCCGTTAGAGCCTAGCCCGACCCGTTCTCATAAGAGACCAACCCAGTCTCTATTATGATGGAACGACGATGTTCCACTTAAGTGAGCGATCCAAGCCGTTGATCTCGTTTGATCAAACGGCCAGGATCCATTCTCCACCCTAGTATATAACCCTAAACTCTTACCCCCCAGAGCCCACCCCCACATTTCGTCTCCGATCTTCAGAGACCCCAAATCCCTCACCCAAACCCTAGCCTCCCTAAAATCCCCTCGCCCAAAATTCGGTGGAAGCAACGCCGGTGACAGCCAAACTAACACCTCTTAACCTTCGAACCACCCTTAGTCCAAACCCATACCCCTTTAAACTCTAATCACCTCAAGCTATTTCGAATCTTCGATCGAAGATTCGAGAAAAACCCTAAACCTACCCAACCAGTCACAAAATCACACTCCTTGACCATTAGGCCGCCCTCGTTCCTAATACAAGACCATTTTCCCTCGAATCGAGCAGGAGCTTGGCGAATCTCGAATCGATTGAACGAACCCTAACAGAACCAAGCCTAGAATCGAGCTGTATTACGAAGTTTGAGGCGGTCATCGACCTTAGTCGTGTGTTCTCAGTCGAGAACACTCGATTAAGGTCCATGTTGACTTCAAGTTCAAGTCAAGGCTTCGATTAGAACAAATAGGAACTGGGATTTGGATTCTGAGGTATTTTTCTTCTCTTTTCTTTTTATTTTTTGTTATTGTTATTTGTCTGAGTAAGTTCCATTTTAGTTCATCAAATCCTGTCAATTAATTCTCCTCTTCTTTCGGACCTTTTTCTGGTCTAGTTTTTCTCATGTGGTTGATTGGCATATGTTGAATCGATTAAGTGTGCTGGTCCTTTAGTTTGATTTAAAAAAACGTATGTATCCGTAATGTTCTTGTACAAAATTGTGACCAGTCCTGTAATTGGTTGCTGGTGTCATTGGTTCAAATGGGTTTATTTTTGTATGATGTATGGCTCCCTGTTGTTTGTTGTTAATCATTTTGGATGTGAATTCAGTGTGTTTTCGTTCATTATATTCACATTGTTCATTTGTTCCTGTTTATTGTTCATTTGTTCCTGTTTAGGTTTAATTAGTTTATTTCCTGAATCCTTCATTTTGTTATAATGCTGTGTGATCTAATCTGGGGTCAATATTTAAAACTGTTGTTGAGTTTCCTGTGATTCTGGTTCAGATGCAACTAAAGCAATGAATTAGGAATCAACTTAGTTAGTTGGTAAGTTGAATTGGTTATGGCTGTTGTAGTTTATGTTAATTGATTAGGAGAATTTGTTAACTAATGAAGTGAATCACAGGGGTTTTAGGGATGTTTTTGGGAATATTGGTTAACAAATGGTCTAGCTGAGTGGGCTATTAGTGAAGTAGTTAAAATAACCATTAAACTAATGTATTGTTTAATAATAGTGGGATGGGAAACATAATAGTATGGGGTTTTTAAAGGAAATCGATTAAGAATGGCTGCTCACATCTGTGTGAAATTTAATAAGAAAAGACAAAAGTTAGTGGGGAACAATTGTTTAAAAAACAGAATGAGACATATAGTAATGGGATGTCGAGGGAATAGCATGGGAGTTCATTTTTCCCTCATTTGTTTAAGTTTTTCAAGGGCTGTTGAGGGGCCTGTTTTTGGCCATAAATACTGGGGGTTTGGACAAAATTAGGGGCTGATTTTTGTTGGAATCAGTTGGAATGTTTTAGAGAGCTTTGAAAATACATACACTGAGAGAGAGTTTTAGGCAGTCAGTCAATTCAAGTAGCATTGTTCCATTAAAAATACCAAAATTACTGCTACATTGTTTCCTTGGTTCAAATTTGATCAAGTTATCTTCTGTTCTGAGTGCTGAAGTTCATCTGAAGTACACTGGTTGGATCTCAAATAAGTTTAGGGGTCTTACTAAGCAGTTGTGATTGAGATTTAGTCTGCTGATAGTGTTAAGTTGTTTTCTTGTCCATTTCTGGCCTAGCTCAAGATCAATAGAGTTTTTGTGGGTTATTTCCTGTGATTCTGTCAACTCCTAGGTTGCATTTTGGTCTGTTGATGCTGTATTGGCTGTTTTGAGCTTTCTCATTGATGTTGCTATTGGGTGCTGTGTTATCTGCTTACTGCTGACTATCTATTCTTCTTTTTCTATTTCCATTATCTAGGTACATGTTCTAATGCTCTCAAATCTAATGGAAAGGAAGTAAAAGAGTTATTTGAAGTGGATCCCTGAACTTCCCTTGAGTTTGTTTTGTGCTTAATTTAAAAGTATAAACAATAGTTTATCTGATACCTCACATCATGCATTGGAATGACCTTGGAATGTATGAACTGGACTATGGAATCTATTCCTACAAACATGTGAATTTTGTGGCCTTCAATTGTAATTAATCTTAGTTTGTGATTACTAGTTATAAAATACAGTGTAGTTAGTCCATTCCCAGTGGTCATAGAATAGTTTCGAATAGTTTATATGTCACAAAACAGGTTTGAACAGTTCAAATAGAAATCAGCATGTTGGTTTAATATGTCTAGTTCTTGAAATTGCGAGTTCATTTGAATAAATAATATCAGTTTGAATAGCATTGAATCATGTTAGTAAATAATATTAGCTCCTAAATGTTAGTAAAGAGTGTTAGCTCTTAACGTCAATGTTTAAGCATTCGATTTATTTTCAGAGGTTATAAGAACGGTTTCAATTGATTTTGGTTCATGTGTAGTGTTAAGTGAAGTTCTATAATCGAACTACCTTAATTGGGAACTCGATCCACGCTTCAGGTTTAATTGTCACCTTTAGGGATACTTAGTAGTTCACCAGCAGACTGATGTGAGCTTTAGAATTTTGAATTAAACTTGGTCAGATATTGTATCAATTTGTTCATCCTTAGATAGCTAGTGAAATGATTAGGCTCAAATAAGGTTTGGCGACTCCTTAAGTAATGGTTGATTGATAATCATGGACTTGGACACGATGGTGTTTAAACAACAATAACTAATTAGGGCCTTTTTCTTTATTCTTAGAGACAAAATATAGAAAATCATAGTCACTTTCAGGTTTGCCTTCTTAAAACAATAAATGGGATGAGCCTCGCCGAACAAAGTACAATTAAATTACGAGGCCCTTGTTAAATGTATATATGAAAATACTTAGATTTCGGGAAGGGCCGTTTATTTAACTTCACGGCTTTTCCCAAAGATAATAACGCGTTAGTCTCTTTAGGTGCGTATTTTAATAACATTACCTCCCTAAACTCGGGTGCACATTTATGTGACCCAAATCCAAATCTCAGCGAAGCCAAAATATGTCAATAACCACGGGTGCATTGATGTGATGTGGTTCGAGATGTATTTTTACGACGCTGCAATTCTTGTTAAAAATAATAATAATTAAAAGCGGTTAAAAGTTTAAAATTTGCACATAGGTTCATAATTGTTAAAATCAGATAATTTAAGCCAAATATAACAGTTGAGCGACCGTGCTAGAACCACGGAACTCGGGAATGCCTAACACCTTCTCCCGAGTTAACATAATTCCTTATCCGGATTTTTGGTTCGCGGACTGTAATACAGAGTCAATATTTTCCTCGATTCAGGATTCAACCGGTGACTTGGGACACCAGAAATCTCCCAAGTAGCGACTATGAATCTTAATAAATAAATTCCATTTCGATTGTCCTTTAATTAAAAAAACTCCCTTTATTATACCCTTCTTCACGGGGTGTAGTAGGTAAAAGGAGGTGTGACATTTCTTGTCAGAAGTATAGACTCGATGATTGGTTGACTCGATAGTTGATTATAAATTTCGGCATCTCATCCGTCGTGGAGGTATTGTAATAGTTAGAGTAAGACCTATATAGGTCATGAGGTGCAACGGGAGCATCGGAGCCGTGGAATTCCAATTAATTCAAACAAAAATGTTATTGTGGTCCTATGAGTAAAGTGATGCAAAGTGTGAATTCAGTAGAGTTATGCAGTCATGTTGAGTACAGCGTATAGTGTTTGATACGGTGATCGTATGTTAGAAACAGGACTGACATAGAATTCCGGATGTTGGAATTGGGCTCTAAGGCTTATTTGCTTGAATTGAGGGGAGTACTTATCGAGCTAATGTGCTCAACTAAGTTTTGGTAGCACGAAAAAGGTGCATGAGGTTCTAACCAGTGATTTCAAGCTACTTTGGTATAGTTCTCAGCACGTTCAAGGACGAATGTATGTTTAAGTGGGAGAGAATGTAATGACCAGACCGGTCATTTTGAGCTCTAGCGCATCGTTCAATAGTCTGGGGCCATGAGCAGCTTCATTTTAGGTATTGTGACTTGTACGCGTGGTCAGAATTGAATTTCGGGAAGTCTAAAGTTGATCTGGGAAGAGAATTCTTATTCTGGAAGCTTAAAGTTGAAAGAATGAACTAGGATTGGAAATTTGAGTAAACGACCTCGAAATCGGGATCTGAAGGTTCCAGCAGGTTCATATGATAATTTCAGACTTGGGTGTGTGCCCGGATTGGGTTTTGGATAACCCGAGAGCGCAAGTTGGCATTTTGGAAGAAATTTCATAAGTTTGGTTTGAAGTGCGTTTCAGTGTTATCAATGTCCGTTGGGAATTCTGAGATCGGGAGTAGCTCCGTATGGTGATTCTGTAGTTGAGAGCGCAATCGGAAGTGAATTGGGAGGTCCGTAGGCCATTTTGAAGCCATTTGGCTAAAGATAGAAAATTGAAGGTTTTGAGAAGTTTGACCGAAAGTGGACTTTTTGATATCGGGGTCGGAATCCGATTCCGGACGTTAGAGTAGGTTTGTAATGTCAAATATGACTTGTGTGAAAAATTTGAGGTCAATCAGACATGATTTGATATGTTTAAACATCGAAAGTGGAAGTTGGAAAGTTCAAAGTTCATAAAGCTTGGATTGGAGGTCGATTGATGATTTTAGCGTTGTTCGATATGATTTGAGGCCTCAAGCAAGTTCGTAATGTGTTTTGGGATTGGTTGGTAGGTTTGGTTGAGGTCCCAGGAGGCCTTGGGTGGATTCCGGGTGGTAACGGATCAAAAATAGAATTTTGAAGAAGGCTGAAGGATCTGGTCGCTGGTGTTTTTGCTTCTGCGGAAATGGGATAGCAGAAGCGGCCCTGCAGAAGTGAGGAGGGAACCGCAGAAGCAGTTGGGAGTGAGGTGAGCAAAGACCGCAGAAGCGGTCAGGAAATCGCAGAAGCAGTTCCGCTTAAGCAGAAATTAGACCGCAGAAGCGGTCCAGCCAAATTTGGCCAGAACCGCAAAAGCGGTTTTCGCAGAAGCGAAAATAGCTGGGGCAGAAACATTGTTTTAAAGTCAGATTTGACCATTTCTCTCACATTTTTCCTGGCTTGGGCGATTCTTGGAAGGGTTGAAGAGAGGATATTCATCAACAATGTTAAGCTAAGTTATTCCTACCTATTTTGAGTTAAATACATTAATTATGTATGGATTTTAACATGTAAATGGGTAGAAAATTAAGGGTTAGAGCAAGACCTAGAAAATTAGTGTTCTTGGATTTTGACCATGATTTTTGAGTATGAAATTAAGAGAAAATCATATATTTGAGTTTGTGAGTTCATGGGTAAACTTTATCTCCGAGAAATTTTGAAATCCGGGCACGTGGGCCCGAGCGCATTTTGGTCATTTCACTAAGCGGAGTTGGGAATTTGTATAATTTAAATTGTTGACAAGTATTTGAGCATGTTCTCATTAGTTTGTCATTAATTGGCTAGTTTTGGTGCATTGTGTGTCGGTTCAGGCCTTCAGAAGAATGTAGATTGCCGGTTATGAGTCTTCGGAGCGAGGTTAGTCTCTTTTCTAATCTTGTGAGGGGAAATTTACCCCATAGGTAAAGTGATTGATTATGTGCTCCTATTTGTGGGAGCTACGTACGCACGAGGTGACGAGAGTCCGTGCGTAGCTACTATTATGCTATTGTCCGGGTAGTTAGGATCCAAAAGAATGTTGTACGTGGATTAATTGTGAACCCATTGGTAGCTTGAATTGCTTAACTCACATCGAATTAGTAAGTGAATTTCTAAAAGGATTAAACTTCATTTCTTAAATTGTTAAAGGAGAATTGGTTTAATTTGAATAAATATTCCCTGATAAGTTCTTATTTGACTGATTGAGTGTGACGACCCAAAGGGTCATCACCAGATTTTTCCCTTATTCCGCGCTTTCGAGGCCTTTAAAACCTCACTCATAGTTGCCTCGATTTACTTGCGCAGTCCGGTCGCGTAGCCGGAAAACTTTTATGTTGAAATATGTGAAATCAGTGAAACATTTAAAGATTTGGAGGCATTATCTATATGGTGTGACGTGAGAGGTGTACATGGATCACAAGAGCCTTCAGTACTTGTTCAAGCAAAAGGAGTTGAATTTGAGGCAGATGAGGTGGTTGGTGTTGTTGAAATATTATGATGTTACTATTTTTTACAACCCGGGGAGAGCCAATGTGGTAGCCGATGCATTGAGTAGGAAGTCCGCCAGCATGGTTAGTCTTGCTTATGTTCCGGTCAGCCAGAGACCACTTGCTTTGGATATTCAGGCCTTGGCCAATCGATTTGTGAGGTTGGACATTTCAGAGCCTAGCAGAGTGTTATCTTGCACGATCGCTCGTTCCTCATTATTGGAGCGTATTTATGATCGGCAGTTTGATGATCCTCATTGTGTCATGAGAGATACGATGTAGCGTGGAGGTGCTATGAAGGTGACTTTAGATGATGATGGTGTTTTGAGATTACAGGGGCGAGTTTGTGTGCCCAATTTCGATGGGATTCGAGAGTTGATCCTCGCAGAGGCCCATAGTTCACGGTATTCTATTCACCCAGGCGCCGCGAAGATGTATCAGGACTTGCGGCAACATTATTGGTGGCGTAGGATGAAGAAAGATATTGTTGAATATGTGGCTAGGTGTTTGAACTGTCATCAGGTCAAGTATGAGCATCAGAGGCCTGATGGTTTGTTTCAGAGGATTGAGCTTCCTGAGTGGAAGTGGGAGAGGTGGCTTACAGACTTGCCTTGCCACCTAGCTTGTCAGTCGTGCATCCAGTGTTTCATGTGTCTATGCTACGGAGGTATCACGGCGATCCTACCCACGTGTTAGATTTTAGCACTGTCCAGTTGGAGAAGGATCTGTCTTATAAGGAGCAGCTGGTAGCTATTCTAGACCGGCAGGTTCGACAGTTGAGGTTGAAGAGTTTTCCTTTAGTGTGCGTCCAGTGGAGAGGGCAGCCTCCTGAGGCATCGACCTGGGAGTCCGAGTCTGATATGCGGAACCGTTACCCTCATCTATTTCTTGACTCAGGTACTTCTTTCTTTTGTCAGTTCGAGGACGAACAATTGTTTTAGAGGTGGAGAATGTGACGACCCAAAGGGTCATCACCGGATTTCTCCCTTATTCTGCGCTTTCGAGGCTTTTAAAACCTCACTCATAGTTGCTTCGATTTGCATGCGCAGTCCGAGCTCATAGCCGGAAAACATTTATGTTGAAATATGTGAAATCTCTGAAAAGTTTGAAGACTTTTGATATTAATATGATTAAAGTTGACTTCGGTCAACATTTTTGGTAAACGGACCCGGACCCATGATTTGACGGTCCCGGAGGGTCCGTAGAAAAATATGGGAGTCGGGCATGTGCCCTGAGTAGAAATCCGAGGTCTAGAACCCGAGTAAAAGAATTTTTCTGTTAAATTATTTTTCTGGAATTTTTAAGGAAAATGGAAATGAAAATTTATTAAAAGACTAAGGTATCGGGCTCGTATTTTGGTTCCGACGCCCGGTACAAGTCTTATATATTGTTTAAGCACTTTATGTGAAGTTTGGTCGAAATCGGCCGTCGTTTGACATGTTTCGGACTATGAGTTCCAAGTTGAAAGTTTATGAACTTTAGAAGAAAATCATGTGTTTTGAGGCTCGATTCTATGTATATGATATTATTTTAGCGATTTGATTGCTCGAGTAAGTTCATAGGATATTGTCGAGTTAGTGTGTGTGTTTGGTTTGGAGCCTCGAAGGCTCGGGTGAGTTTTGGAGGTGGTTCGGGGTGTTTTGAACTTAGGAAAGTTGGCAGATTTTTTGCAATTTTTGCACAACAAACTTCTACTTCGCGTTCGCCTCCAGGCCACGCGTTCGCATAGCTTTAGTTGCCTTCCTTCTTCGCGTTCGCGGACATGTCCATGCGTTCGCGATGCCCAGGCTTCCCCTTCAACGCGTTCGCGAGTCCTCTCTCGCGTTCGCATACAAGCCAGTCCCAGCCCCCATTCCCTTCTTCTACGCATTCGTGATTAGCACCACGCGAACGCGATGCCTTGATCTCGAACGCGTCCTTGTTTACGCGAACGCGAAGGGCATTTTTGCCGAGCGAATTGTTTTAGTTAAAACAGAACAGTAGCTCGGGATTTAGCCATTATTTCAACGAGCTCTTCACTCCAACCTCCTATAGACGAATTTCAAGCTCCTTCTCCTCCATTGCTTGCTAGATACCATTGTTTCGGAGTCGGATTATAGAGGAAAAACGGTATTGGAGAGTTGATTGCTATTCTTTGGACCGAGGTAAGTGTTTGGTCTAACTTTGGCTTGAGGGAATAGGAGTAGATTCTTATTTGCTAATTGCTATTTGTCGAGTACGGTGTATAGGCATGGTAACGAGTATCTATACACCGGTGTCGAGCATGACCGTGAGTCCTGAATAGCTAAATTATCAAATTCTAAATTGTTGTTCATGAGGACTTGGTTGGAATTCTTTAAACACCGAGCCGGTAATTGTTGAGGTTGAGCATTGATTTAAATATGCTAAGTAGAAATTGAATAAGTTTGGTTATAGTTGGATCTCCCTTGCCGGGATAGTTTATTATAATATCTTGTTCCCTTGCCAGGATAGTTTAATATATTATCTTGTTCCCTTGCCGGGATTATTTGTGCATTGTTTTGAAAGAAATGGGATCGTATGGCACGCCGACCACTTATATATTATGAAATGGGGTTGTGTCGCACGCCGACCACTTATACATTATGAAATGGGATCGTGTGGCACGCCGACCATTTATATATTATGAAATGGGAGCGAGTGGTACGTCTACCACGTGATATTATGAAATGAGAATGAGTGGTACGCCTACCACATGATATTAAGAAATGGGATCGAGTGGTACGCCTACCACATAATATGTTGAGAAATGGGATCGAGTTGCACGCCTGCAAAGAGAGGAGATTGAAACAAGTGAAAACAGTTTGTTTTCCCTTATTCTGTGTTAGAAGAAATCAGATGTAGTTTTCCCTTTTATTCCTGATATTCCGTTTTATCTGCTACCCCGTAAGCATGTTCCCCTCCCAGTATTAATTGTTTACTTTTCGCTATTACTTTGTCGCACTTGTATATATATCTGCACAGGTTTATTCGGTAGTCTGGTCTAGCCTTGTCACTACTTCGCCGGGGTTAGGCTAGGGACTTACCAGCACATGGGGTCGGTTGGGCTGATGCTACACTTTTGTGCTTTTTGCACAGATCACGGTACCGGAGCAACTTTTGGACCACAACAGTAGCACGTCGAGTGGGAGCTGACTTCAGTCCAGGGACTACGAGCTAGCGTAGCTGGCGTTCGTAGGCCGGAGTCCCTTTTCTATATCTTCTGTTGTTTTCATTGTATTGAGACAGACACTGTGTATTTCTTTCTATTCAGACTTGTTTGTAGTATTCATTAGTAGTTCGTGAGATAGCGACTCCAGTCTTGGGTAGTAAGATATTAAATTTTCGCATTTTGGGTTTTCATTTACTTATGTTATAAAATACATTCGCTTTCATTTAAAGGTTTATTATTGTTATTAATTTTGTGTTGTTTTTCAAAAGGTGTAAGTATTTGGCTTGCCTAGCTCCAACAGTAGGCGCCATCACGACTCCCGATAGTGGAAAATCCGGGTCGTGACAAGTTGGTATCAGAGCTCTAGGTTGCATAGGTCTCGCTACTCATGGACAAACTTGGTAGAGTTTGAGGGATCGGTACGGAGCTGTCTGTATTTATTCCCTAGAGGCTACAGAGTTAGGAAAAGTTTCACTTTTGTTCTTTCTTGTCGTGCGATTCTGTTTCTCAAATACTGATTGTCTTTCTACTTTGTTCTTTCACAGATGGCGAGAATACGTGCTTCCTCTTCTACCGTGCAGCAGCCCGAGCCCCCAGCAGCAACTCATGCGAGGGGCAGAAGCTGAGCCGTGCCAGAGGCCGAGGCAGGGGCAGAGCTTAGCCCCGGGCAGCAGTACCAGAGGTGGAGCCTCATATTGACTACGATGAGGAGGTTCCATCCCCAGCAGCTCCAGTGGGCCCAGCTCAGGTCTCAGGAGGGGTCATGGTCACCCCAGATATTCAGGATGCTCTAGTCGGATTGGCAGGCTTTATGGAGAGTGTCACTAGAGCGGGTTTGCTGCCAGTAGCACCAGCCACTTCTCAGGCTGGAGGAGGGGTTCAGACTCCTGTTACACATACTCCGGAGCAGGTAGCTATCCAGGCTCATGTCCCAGTGGTTCAGCCAGCTGTGGCAGCTCAACCAGGTATTGCAGCTCAGGCCGACGATGGAACGACCATGTCTTCGGATGCTTTATGGAGACTTGTTCGGTTCTCCAAGCTCTTCACCACCACATTTAGCGGTGCTTCATTAGATGATCCACCAGATTTCCTATTCAGCTATCATGAGATACTTAGGACCATAGGTATAGTGGAGACCAATGGGGTCGATTTTGCCACCTACCGGCTTGCAAGATCCGCCAAGACTTGGTGGAGGGATTTTTGCCTATCTAGACCAGCAGGGTCCCCAGCTTTGACATGGGATCAGTTCGCAAAGCTGTTTTTGGAGAAGTTTCTCCTAGTCACTCAGCGGGAGGCACTTCGCAAGCAGTTTGAGTGCCTCCAGCAGGGCTCCATGACAGTTACACAGTATGAGACTCGATTTGTTGACTTGGCACGCCATGCTATATTGATACTCCCCACCGAGCGAGAGAGGGTCTGGAGATTTATTGATGGACTGATTCAGCAGATCCGTCTCCAGATGGCTATGGGAGTTGGTAGTGATATTTCCTTTCAGGAGATGGCCAATGCGGCCCGCAGAGTTGAGATGGCCCTCTCACGAGGAGGTGGTCAGATGTTGGATAAGAGGCCTCGTCATTTTGGTAGGTTCAGTGGTACCTCGTCTGTAGGTAGGGATTCTTATGGTAGAGGTTATTCACCGAGGCCCTTTCAGTCAGCTCTTCAGGTTTCTCATGGTACTTTCTGTGGCCATGGCTCTCAGTTGTAGTATTATGACCAACATCCTTTTAGTTCACCATCAACACTGATCAGCGCACCACCACTCCATTATTCTCAATAGCCGAGGGCTTGTTTCATATGTGACGACATGAGTCACATTGCTAGGTATTGCCCTCGAGCTTCTGACAGCTTTAAGCAGTAGGGTCCTCGCCCCATGATTCAGGCATCAGGTGATCCACAGCTCGCCCAGCCAGCCAGAGGCGGGGGTAGGGATCATAGAGGTGGAGGTAGAGATCGTAGAGGTAGAGCTCGGACCGGCAGAGGTAGAGGTCAGCCAGTAGCCGATCGTCCCAGAGACATGGTTTAGGGAGGTGGGGCCCAGCCCCGGTGTTATGCTTTGCCACCCAGGCTAGAGGCTGAGTCTTCAGATGCTGTTATTACAGGTACTATTTTGGTCTGTGATAGGGATGCTTCAGTGCTATTTGACCCTGGGTCTATGTATTCATATGTGTCGTCTTATTTTGCACCCTACTTGGCTATGCCTAGTGATGCTTTGGGTATCCTTGTTTATATATCTACACCGGTGGGTGATTCTATAGTGGTCGATCGAGTTCATCGTTCCTGTGTGGTAGTGTTTAAGGGCCTTGAGACCCGTGTTGATTTATTACTTTTAGACATGGTGGATTTCGATGTTATATTGGGGATGGATTGGTTGTCCCCGTATCATGCTATCTTGGATTGTCACGCCAAGACCGTGACCTTGGCTTTGCTAGATTTGCCCCGATTGAGTGGAGAGGGACCCCAAATCAGGCCACCCGCAGTGTTATTTCATATGTTAAGGCTCGACGCATGGTCGAGAAGGGGTGTTTAGCTTATTTGGCATATGTTCGTGATTCTAGTACGGAGGTTCCTTCTATTGACTATATTCCTATTGTTCGGGAGTTCCCAGAGGTTTTCCCTTCAGACCTACTGGGTATGCTGCCCGACAGGGATATTGATTTCTGTATTGATCTGACCCCAGGCAAGGAACCCATTTCTATTCAGCTGTATCGCATTGCCTCGCCAGAGTTAAAGGAGTTAAAGGACCAGTTGCAAGATCTGTTCGAGAAGGGTTTTATCAGGCATAATGTTTCTCCTTGGGGTGCGCTGGTTCTATTTGTTAAAAAAAAAAGATGGGTCGATGAGGATGCGCATTGATTACCTACAATTGAACAAGGTGACGATAAAAAACAAGTATCCACTGCCGAGGATTGATGATTTGTTTGACCAGCTTCAGGGTGCAAAGGTGTTTTCAAAGATAGACTTGAGATCTAGCTACCATCAGCTGAGGATTAGGACGTCTGATGTCCCTAAGACAACATTTTGCACTCGGTATGGGCATTATGAGTTTTTGGTCATGTCATTCGGGTTGACCAATGCCCTAGCAGTATTTATGGAGTTGATGAACCGAGTGTTCAGGCCTTATCTAGACTTGTTCGTGATAGTCTTTATTGATGATATTCTGGTGTATTCCCGCAGCCAGGAGGAGCACGTACAACACCTCAGAGTAGTTCTTCAGACTCTGAAGGATAGTCAGTTGTATGCTAAGTTCTCGAAATGCAAGTTCTGGTTGAGTTATGATGCATTTATGGGTCATATCGTATCAGTATAGGGTATTCAGGTGGACCCGAAGAAGATTGAGGCAGTCAAGAATTGGCCTCGACCAACTTCAGTGACTGAGATTCGGAGTTTCTTAGGGTTAACAAGTTATTACCGCTAGTTCATAGAGGGGTTTCCATCTATAGCAGCCCCGATGACCAGATTGACCCAGAAGGGTACCCAGTTCAGGTGGTTAGATGAGTGCGAGGAGAGATTTCAGAAGATCAAGACAACTCTGACTATGACACCGATATTGGTTTTACCCACAGGTTCAGGGCCTTATACAGTTTATTGTGATGCTTCCCGTATTGGGCTTGGTGCAGTATTGATGCATGATGGTAGAGTCATAGCTTATGCTTCGAGGCAATTGAAGATCCACGAGAAGAACTATCTGGTCCATGATTTAGAGTTGGCAACCATTGTTCATGCTTTGAAGATTTGGAGGCATTATCTATATGTTGTTACGTGTGAGGTGTACATGGATCAGAAGAGCCTTCAGTACTTGTTCAAGCAAAAGGATTTGAATTTGAGGCAGAGGAGGTGGTTGGAGTTGTTGAAAGATTATGATGTTACTATTTTGTACCACCCGGGGAGAGCTAATGTGGTAGCCGATGCATTGAGTAGGAAGTCCGCCAGTATGGGTAGTCTTGCTTATATTCCGGTCAGCCAGAGACCACTTGCTTTGGATATTTAGGCCTTGGCCAATCGATTTGTGAGGTTGGACATTTCAGATCCTAGCAGAGTGTTGTCTTGCACGGTCGCTCATTCCTTATTATTGGAGCATATTCGTGATCGGCAGTTTGATGATCCTCATTTGTGTGTCCTGAGAGATACGGTGCAGCGTGGAGGTGCTATGAAGGTGACTTTAGATGATGGTGGTGTTTTGAGATTGTAGGGGCGAGTTTGTGTGCCTAATGTCGATGGGATTCGAGAGTTTATCTTAGCGGAGGCCCATAGTTCACGATATTCTATTCACCCGGGCGCCGCGAAGATGTATCAGGACTTGTGGCAGCATTATTGGTGGCGTAGGATGAAGAAAGATATTGTTGCATATGTGGGTAGCTGTTTGAACTGTCAGCAGGTCAAGTATGAGCATCAGAGGACTGGTGGTTTGTTTTAGAGGATTGAGCTTCCCGAGTGGAAGTGGGAGGGTGGCTTACAGACTTGCCTTGCCACCTAGCTTGTCAGGCGTGCATCCAGTGTTTCATGTGTCTATGCTACAGAGGTATCACGACGATCCTACCCACGTGTTAGATTTTAGCACTGTCCAGTTGGACAAGGATCTATTCTACGAGGAGGAGCCGGTAGCTATTCTAGACCGGCAGGTTCGACGGTTGAGGTCGAAGTGTTTTCCTTCAGTGCGCGTCCAGTGGAGAGGGCAGCCTCCTGAGGCATCGACCTAGGAGTTCGAGTCTGATATGCGGAGCCGTTACCCTCATCTATTTCCTGACTCAGGTACTTCTTTCTTTTGTCCGTTCGAGGATGAACGATTGTTTAGAGGTGGAGAATGTGATGACCCAAAGGGTCATCACCGGATTTCTCCCTTATTCCGTGCTTTCGAGGCCTTTAAAACCTCACTCATAGTTGCTTCGATTTGCATGCGCAGTCCGGTCGCGTAGCCGGAAAACGTTTATGCTGAAATATGTGAAATCTCTGAAAAATTTGAAAAATTTTGATATTAATATGATTAAAGTTGACTTCGGTCCACATTTTTGGTAAACGGACCCGGACCCGTGATTTGACGGTCCCGGAGGGTCCGTAGAAAAATATGGGACTCGGGCATGTGCCCCGAGTAGAAATCCGAGGTCTAGAACCCGAGTAAAAGGATTTTTATGTTAAATTGTTTTTATGAAATTGTTAAGGAAAATGGAAATGAAAATTTATTAAAAGACTATGGTATCAGGCTCGTATTTTGGTTCCGACGCCCGGTACAAGTCTTATATATTGTTTAAGCACTTTCTGTGAAGTTTGGTCGAAATCGGACATCGTTTGACATGTTTCGGACTACGAGTTCCAAGTTGAAAGTTTATGGAGTTTAGAAGAAAATCATGTGTTTTGAGGCTCAATTCTATGTATATGATGTTATTTTAGCGATTTTATCGCTCGAGTAAGTTCGTAGGATGTTGTTGATTTAGTGTGTGTGTTTGGTTTGGAGCCCCGAGGGCTTGGGTGAGTTTTGGAGGTGGTTCAGGGTGTTTTGAACTTAGGAAAGTTGGCAGATTTTCTGCAATTTTTGCACAGCAAACTTCTACTTCGCATTCGCATCCAGGCCACGCGTTCGCGTAGCTTTAGTTTCCTTCCTTCTTTGCGTTCGCTGACATGTCCACGCATTCGCGATGCCCAGGATTCCCCTTCAACGCGTTCGCGAGTCCTCTCTCGCGTTCGCATACAAGCCAGTCCCAGCCCCCAGTCCCTTCTTCTACGCATTCGCGATTAGCACCACGCGAACGCGTTTCCTTGAACTCGAACGCATCCCTGTTCACGCGAACGCGAAGGGCATTTTTGCCGAGCGAATTGTTTTAGTTAAAATAGAAAAGTAGCTCGGGATTTAGCCATTATTTCACATGAGCTCTTCACTCCAACCTCCTATAGACGAATTTCAAGCTCCTTCTCCTCCATAGCTTGCTAGATACCATTGTTTCGGAGTCGGATTGTAGAGGAAAAGCGGTATTGGAGAGTTGATTGCTATTCTTTGGACCGAGGTAAGTGTTTGGTCTAACTTTGGCTTGAGGGAATAGGAGTAGATTCTTATTTTCTAATTGCTATTTGTCGAGTACGGTGTATAGGCATGGTACCGAGTATCTATACACCGGTGTCGAGCATGACCGTGAGTCCTGAATTGCTAAATTATCAAATTCTAAATTGTTGTGCATGAGGACTTGGTTGGAATTCTTTAAACATTGAGCCGGTAATTGTTGAGGCTGAGCATTGATTTAAATATGCTAAGTAGAAATTGAATAAGTTTGGTTATAACTGGATCTCCCTTGCCGGGATAGTTTATTATAATATCTTGTTCCCTTGCCGGGGATAATTTAATATATTATCTTTTCCCTTGCCGGGTTTATTTGTGTATTGTGTGAAATAAATGGGATCGTGTGCCACGCCGACCACTTATATATTATAAAATGGGGTCGTGTGGCACGCCGACCACTTATACATTATTAAATGGGATCGTGTGGCACGCCGACCACTTATATATTATGAAATGGGAGTGAGTGGTACGCCTACCACGTGATATTATGAAATGGGAGCGAGTGGTACGCCTACCACGTGATATTATGAAATGGGAGCGAGTGGTACGCCTACCACATTATATTAAGAAATGGGATTGAGTGGTACGCCTACCACATAATATGTTGAGAAATGGGATCGAGTTGCACGCCTGCAACGAGAGGAGATTGAAACAAGTGAAAGTAGTTTGTTTTCCCTTATTCTGTGTTAGAAGAAATCAGATGTAGTTTTCCCTTGTTATTCTTGATATTCCGTTTTATCTGCTACCCCTTAAGCATGTTCCCCTCCCAGTATTAGTTGTTTACTTCCACTATTACTTTGTCGCACTTGTATATATATCTGCACAGGTTTATTCGGTAGTCTGGTCTAGCCTTGTCACTACTTCGCCGGGGTTAGGCTAGGCACTTACCAGCACATGGGGTCGGTTATGCTGATGCTACACTTCTATGCTTTTTGCACAGATCACGGTAACGGAGTAGCTTTTGGACCACAGCAGTAGCACGTCGAGTGGGAGCTGACTTTAGTCCAGGGATTACGAGGTAGCCTAGCTGGCGTTTGCAGGCCGGAGTCCCTTTTCTATATCTTCTATTATTTTCATTGTATCGAGACAGACACTGTGTATTTCTTTCTATTCAAACTTGTTTGTAGTATTCATTAGTAGTTCGTGAGATAGCGACTCCAATCTTGGGTAGTAAAATATTAATCCGCGTTTTGGGTTTTCATTTACTTACGTTATAAAAGACTTCCGCTTTCATTTAAAGGTTTATTATTGTTATTACTGTTGTGTTGTTATTCAAAATTGTAAGTATTTGGCTTGCCTAGCTCCAACAGTAGGCGCCATCACGACTCCTGATGGTGGGAAATCTGGGTCGTGACATTGAGCATGTATTCTTATGTGTACCTGCGTCGCATGCATGATTCGTGAGCCGAGTATGTGTTTATTTTTGGAACGGGCCGAACACATCGGCAGATTAAATAGATGCATCTATGGTACGGGCTGCTTGACCCTCGGCAGTGCACAATTTACATTTTTGTTGGAGCGGGCCGTCGACCTCGGCATGATTTGCGCATGTTTGTGCTGTTATCTTGAACTTATTAAAGTTTCTACTGTCTCACCCTGGCTCGAGATTTATTTTTTGATAATAAAGAGGAATTTTGGAAATTTCCTATGAAAGAATTATATGTTTACTTGTTTTCTCTATTTGGATTAAAAATTATGTTTATAAAATAAATCCACAGTTTAATATATATATTAAGGATGAACAATTATGGGATCATTAGAGAGTGTCAAAGTTGGCCATCTCGTCTCTACTCCTTCGTGATTAGGCGGGATACTCATTGAGTACACGTTGATTACGTACTCATACTACACTTCTGTGCATTTTTGTTGCACAAGTATATATACCTCTAGCAGCCTACTGGGCGTAGCAACATGGATGACTCTGGGACTAGGTGAGCTGCACTGTCCGAGACGACCCGCAGCTAGTGTAGTTCCTTCCAGTATTTGCTTATTATGTATTCCCTGTCCACTGTATTTCGGACATATGTTGTATTTTATTTTCCATATCGGTAGTTGCTCATGCACTTGTGACACCGGTTTCTGGGATGGTTTCAAAGGAATTGCACTAATCATTTATTGTTTAAATTTGGATTGATGAAATGATTTCTTTAATTTTGAAAAATGGAAGGAAAAATCCTAGATTTTCAAAGGTATTAAAAGAGAATTTAATCGTTAATTTAGTTGGCTTGCCTAACAGAGGTGTCCTGTAACGACCCGACTGGTCGTTCTGCATTTTCGAACCTTGTTTCCCTAAATAATACTTTCCGCACTTGCTTTAGCTAACTTATGACTTGCAGGGATGGGTGGTTCGGAAGTTAGAAGAGTCTGAGCGAGATTACGCCTAGTTTCTTCTTTAAGTTCCTTTAAAAAGGCCAAGTTTGACTTCGGTCAACATTTTGAGGAAACGGACACGAAATCGTGATTTGACAATTTCTGAGGGTCCGCAGGAAAATATGGGACCTGGGCGTATGCCCGGAATAGAATTCCGAGAACCCTAGCACGAGTAATGAATTTTTATGTAAAATTGTTAAGTTTAAGTTTCAAAGAATTAAATAAACCAAGAAATCATCGTTTTCATAGGTATCGGGTTCGGATTTCGATTCCGAAACTTGGTACAAGTCCGAAATATCAGTTAAGACCCACCCATAAAATTTGGTGTCCATCCGAGTAGCTTAAGGGCGTTTTGACATGTTGAAAGAAAATTAAGAACTTTAAGTTCATTAAGTTGATTCAAATGGTTTTGGGGTTCAACTCCTTGATTTAGCGTTGTTTCGGGTGTTTTGAGGGTCTGACTAGGTCCGCCTCGTGATTTTAGACTTGTCGATATGTTCGGGCGGGGCTCGGGAGCCCCGAGCGTCAAATGGTCGAGGTTCGAGCAAAGTTGAAACTTAGAGAAAAACCAACTTCGCTGCTTCTGTCATAACCGCTTCTGCGGCTCTTGGACCGCAGAAGTAAGACCGTAGAAGCGGTCGTTTGATCGCAGAAGCGGTGTGGGGCAACTTAGGGAAAATCACAGAAGCGATTTCTAGACCGCAAAAGCAGTCTCGCATAGGCAGCTTCTGGACCGCTGAAGCGGTACTTCCAATCTAGGTCAGGACTGCAGAAGCGGCCCTTTTTCTGCAGGAGCGGATTCCGCAGAAGCGGAGATTCGTCCGCTGAAGCAAAAATCGCTGGGATAGTGGAGTTCATTAAATACGAACTCAACCCCATTTCCTTCATTTCTCATTATACATTTGGGTGATTTTGGTGATTCCAAAGGGGGGATTTCAACATAACATCACAATGTAAGTAATCCCCACTCATTCTTAGCTTAAATACATGAATATTAGATAGATTTAACAAATAATTAAGTAAAAATCAAAGGGGTTAGGGCTAGGCTTAGGATTTTCATGAAATTAAGATTTAACCACATAATTAGCTATGTAATGAACTAGAAATCACATATTAGTGATCCTTAGGTTATAGAGAATAATTCCCTTCGAAAAATCTCAGGATCCGGGCACGTGGACCCGGGGTTGGAATTTAGGAAATTTATGGAAAAGGTTGGGAAATCACTTAAATAGTTAGAATTCAACCTTGTAAGCCCTTATTGACTAATCCCTACATTGTTTAACTAGTTCGTGCGCTTTCGGCTTCGCTTTGAGGTTTCAGGCTTGTTCTTGATTGTTGGAAGTGCGCTTCGGAGCAAGGTGAGTCTCCTTTCTAACCTCGTGAGGGAGAATTGTCCCTTTAGGACTAATAAATGATAAATTGCTATTTCATGCGGGGGCTACGTACGTACTAGGTGACGAGAGTCCGTGCGTAGCTACTATGATATTAAATGTTTGGGTAGTTTAGGACCCACATTATGCCTAATGTGAGATATCCATTATTTGAATTATCAAAATGATCTTTTATGATATGTTAAGAGACTAGAGAAGAACGAAAAGTGATCACACGAACATTGTTGAACCTTGTAAGGATTTCCTTGTGTATAGATGATGCCTTTGTGTGCATCTTGATGTTTTAAATTGATATATGTAGATCGGGCCGATCGCCTCGGTGAGATAGATGCATCTATGGTACAGGCCGCTCGAACCTCGGCAGTGCACAATTTATATTCTGTTGGAGCGGGCCGTCGACCTCGACATTGTTGCGCATGATATACATATACATACATGTATGCTCAAGCTTAGACCTTTCATGATTTATTGCTAATTATTGTAAAAGAGGAAAAATGATAAAGGAAAAATGTAATTAAGAGCATGATTATGACTTCCATGATATCTGTCGTATAAATGAACTGTTTATGCTCTAAATTGTACATCATTATTGTAATATTATCTTGACCGAGTGGGTATCAAGTCGACCTCTCGTCTCTTCCTCTTCGAGATTAGGCGGGATACTCACTGGGTACATATTGTTTATGTACTCATGCTACGCTTTTGTACTTAAATGTACAGGTTCTGAGGCCGATTCATCTGGTTACCGATCGGGCACGCGCCAGTGAGCTGCGGCAGAGGCTTCTACGGTGAGCTGCTTCCCCTCCTACGCCGCTCAGCAGCCGGATGGAGTCTTCTTTTGTATTTTGCTGTCTTTCTTTATTTCAGACAGTAGGATAGAGGTGGTTGTATATTCTACTAGATGCCCGTACTTGTGACACCAGATCTTGGCACACACTTTAGTAGACTAGTTTTGGGTTGTAATATTATGTCCCTATATGGATTACTGTATCAGATTTCTGAAAACCCCTTTTGGGATACTTATTCCCCTTCTTAAAAATAGCGATGTTGTTAAACTTTGAAATGTCTTCCGCATTTGGCTTGCCCGGCAAGGTTGTTGGGCACCATCATGACCTGTTATGAAAATGGGTCGTGACATGTCCGGCGCCACCACGACCCTTAGTGGATTTTGGGTCGTGACATATTACATTGTTAATAGAAATTTTTATTAACATATTACTTTATTTAATATTTTTCTCTGCTACTTTATTTTTGTAATATAATAGAAGATATATATTTTTATTAGTCTTGAAGTAATTTTTATTTTAAATTTATTCTATTGTTCTCAATAATATTGTCTGAATTTTAATGAACAAATTCTCAATTAAACTAAAGGGACTTATGTAGTCATCGAATATTTTTTTTATGTATGTATCTTTATTATATCACCCATGTTTGAGTAGTTAATTTCGTTGTGTCTTTTTTATCAATTTTTTATAAATAATTTTTGAGTCTCCAAATTTGTTGGAGTTTTGTCCTAAAATTTTATCACTTTGTTAATTTTTTGATGTTACAATTGGAATTATCACAATGATTTGCTTCTCCTATTCTATATTAATAAAATATGTATTATCTGAATTTTAATGAATAAAATCTCTATTAAATTAAAGGGACTTATATAGTCATCAAATAACTTTTTTGTTATGTATTTATATTTATTATATTATCCAATATTTAATATAATTATATTGTTAATAGAAATTATTAGCATATTACTTGTTTAATATTTTTGTCCGCTAATATTTTTATCACGGAAAAGGGTCTGATATCCTTGTACTATGGTAAATTATTTAAAATTGTCCCTTGTTATACTATTGAGCCACAAAAGTCTCTACCGTCCAGCTATCCTAACAAATCTGCCCTTACTTTGACGGAAGTGCCACATGGCATCCATCCTTGCCTCTTTTTAAATCTGGCCACGTGGCACTTCCGTCAAAATAAGGGCAGATTTGTTAGGATAGTTGGACGGTAGGGACTTTTATGGCCCAATAGTATAACGGGGGATAATTTAAATAATTTACCATAGTACAAGGATATATCAGACCCTTTTCCGTTTTTATAATCTAATAGAAGATATATATTTTATTACTGTTAAAAATATTTTTTTTATTTTAAAATTTATTATATTTTTCTCAATAATATTGTTTGAATTTCAATGAATAAATACACTTTTTATTTCAAAAAAGAAAAACAAAAATGATTTTAAAAAATGAAATAAAGAAATTAACTAACTTAAACCAACGCCCACCCATGTTTGAGTAGTTAATTTAGGTAGTTAATTTCTTGTTTAATTTTAATAAATATTTTTTTGTTATTAACTAATTGTGCCATGTGGCTTCTTTTATTGCTTTATTTTCATTTTTTTATTTTAAAATAATTTTAAAACTCCAATTTGAAACTACTTCCCGATTTGAATGGGTAGTTTTTTTTCCTTCTTTTATTGTTTTTTTATTATAGCTAATTTTTTTTAATTTTAAAATAATTTTAAGAGTCCAACTCGAAACTACTTCCATCCAATTTGAATGGGTATTTATTTATATAGATTTGTATTTTCGTTTTTATTATTACAGTAATTATAAGATATCTATATTTATTATTAAAATAAAGATATATATATATATATATATATATATATATATATATATATATATATATATATATATATATATATATATATATATATATATATATATATATATATATATATATATATATATATATATATATATATATATATATATATATTCGTTTTTATTATTATAAGTAACTAGTAGTCATACCCGCGCGATGCGCGGTCAGTATTAAAAATATTAATTAAATTAAATTATGATCGGCTTGTTTGATCCTATTAGATTGTATTGCTTTAATAAAATTTAATTATCATCTTACTTGTCAATACGATATACCCAATAATGAAATCTCTATTAAATCAAAGGTACTTATATAGTTAGTGAATAACCTTTTTGTTCTATTTTTTTATTATATTAACCGATATTTAACAGTAGATTTCTTCTTGTCATATATGAGAAGATTTATAATTTATTACTGTTAAAATATTTTTTTATTTTAAATTTTATTCTATTATTATTAATAATAGTAACTAATTTTTAATAAATTAAATCTCTGTTAAATCTGTCGGGACTTATACAGGAAGGGCATTGAATAAATTTTTTGTTATGTATTTTTATTTATTATATCATCTAATATTAATATTACTCTATTTAATATTTTTCTCTGAAAGTTTTTTAATTTCTTTATTTTCATTTTTTAAAAATAATTTCTAAAACTCCAATTTGAAACTACTCTCAAATTTGAATTGATAATTCATTATTTTTTTTATTTTCATTTTTTATTTTAAAATTATTTTAAAACTTCAACTTGAAACTACTTTCCGATTTGAATGGGTAGTTCTTCTCTTTTTTTATAGCAATTTTTTTCCTTTTATTTTAAAATAATTTAAAAAATCCAACTTGAAACTACTCCCACCCAATTTGAATAGGTAGTTATTTTTTATATATTTATTTATTTTTGTTTTATATTTAATTATAAGATATCTATATTTATTAATCCGAATAAAGTAACCAATTAATACACACACACACACATATATAATATGGTATTTTTTATTTAATTTTATTATTTTCGATTTTTATATATATTTGAATTCAAATAATAACCAATAACTAATTATAAACTAAATAACTAATTATGCCATGTGGCATTTTATTAGGTTGCAACTTGGATTAAGGAGAGGGCTTTTTCCTCTCCTTTTAATAATATATAGATATAGATATTATTACATTTTTAATAGAAATATTTATTAGCATATTACTTTATTTAATATTTTTCTCTGAAAGTTTTTTATTTTAATATATATTTTTTTGGTTAAAGTAAAATTTTTATTCAACCAAAATTGTATATTTACAACCACTAGTTCCATTTGGACTCAAGAACTAGTCATCTCTATCTCTTTCTATATAAGAGTGTTAACTATGCATTTACATTCATAAAATATCTACTCTTAGCTAGGAAAGCTATTTAAACTATCTAGTATCTTCTTCCATTTGCTATAACTTTGTCCTCTAATGTGCAGGTGGAGGCTGATTTCTTTAAGTCTCTGATGACTCTCTCTCTTTTCATTTTGAAATCTTCTAGCATTCCTTTCACTCCATACATGGTATACTGTTGCAACAAACAACCATGCTAGTACTTGGCCTTTAGCTTTGTTTCCCCTACACATCTTTGCCATCCAGCATACCTCCTCACTCCATGTTTTAGGAGCTCTATTTTCATTCATCCATTTCAATAGAGAACACCAGATATCTCTTGCATATTTACGTTCAAAGAATAGGTGAGCTAGTGATTCTGTAGTTCCTGTGGAACATAAAGCACGCCCTTTTGGGACATTTATTCCCCATCTCTCTAGTCTGTCCACGGTTGCGAGTCTTTGTCTTATGGCTAACCATATAATGAATTGATGTCTAGGAATTTGCCTTGCCTCCATAGTCAGATTTTTCCATTGAACTTTTTTATACCGTGGCTGAAATGATAAATAAGCTGCCTTGATGATGAACTTATCACACTTGCTGCACTTGCCCAGTTCCACCTTGTAGTTCCTATAGCCAAACCAATGTCTTGCATCGAATATTTTCCTCACAAGCCAGCAAGCTTGTGTAGGTGTTTTCACAGACTCTATCTCCTTGTTCTTTATGTAATAACCATGTATCCATTGCACCCATAGCGGTTCCTTCCTTGTAGATATTGCCCATCGGAGTTTGCATATGGCTGCCCTGTTCCACAAGGTGTAGTCTATCAACTTTAGGCCCCCAGCTGATCTTGGAATACACAATGATTCCCAGGAGACTAGAGCTTTCCTTGATGCTTTACAGCTTCCAGTCCATAAGAAAGTCTGCATATCCTTGTGATGAGTTGAACAACCTTCTTGGGTAAGACAAAAATTTGAGCCTAGTATGTTTGCATCTCAAAGAGGACACTTTTGCTTAGCTGCATTCTTCCACTATAGGATAGAAATCTAGTAGTCCATCATCTGATTCTTGATATCATCTTCTCCGCAATTGGCATATATTGTTGTACAATGATCTTTTTTGAAGAGAGTGGAACACCCAAGTATTTGAATGGCAGTTCTCATGGTTCAAATTGCATCTCATTCAAAATCTGCTGCTTCAGGTCCTGAGTAATTCCAGCAATGTATAGGGAACTCTTCTCCAGATTTGCTTTCAGCCCAGACACATCAGAGAAATGATTAAAAGCTTGGATCATTAGTCGTATTGAGATTCTATCAGCCCTGCAACACATGAGTAGATCGTCAGCAAAGCATATATGTACCAGCTTCATCCTGCTGCATCTAAGGTGGTAATTGAAGTCAGGATTATGTTGTAACTATTTGAGGGATCTGTTTAGGTACTCTATAATCAGCACAAACAAGTACGGGGACATGGGATCACCCTGTCTCAATCCCTTCCTTGCCACAAACTTTGGAGTTATTCCTCCATTTATCAATATAGCATAACTTACAGTAGTCACACATTCCATAATCCACCCAACAAATTCCCCAGGAAACCCAAACTCTAGTAAAATAGTTCTAAGGAAGTCCCATTCAACAGAGTCATAGGCTTTTCTGATGTCCACTTTTACCATACATTTGGGTGAGACACCCTTCTGCGTATATCCTTTCACTAGCTCATGTGCAATGATTACATTATCTAAGATACTCCTTCCTGCTATAAATGCTGACTGGGAATGTCCAACAATTATGTGTCATGACCCCAACCCCGGTCATGATGGCGCCCAACACACTGCTAGGAAAGCCCGACCATTCAACAACATTATCCCAAATTCTTACTCAGATTATAGATAAATAACACAGGGAATTTACTACGTCATTACATTCAAGTTTATAATTAATAATAAAATCTGTGAAAGTTCAATTAGAATACCACAACATAGCCCAATAGAATCTGGTGTCACAAATATGAGCCTCTAATATAGAATATCCACCTATTACAAGTCTGTCTAGGAAAAATGCGGAATAAAAGGATAAAGATAGATGGGAGAGATCAAGGTTGCGAACGCCATGCAGCTACCTCGATACTCCTGGATACTGCTGCTCAGCTAAACAAATCCTCACTCAGCCTGTGGTGTACCTGGATCTGCACACAAGGTGCAATGAGTAATGTAAGTACTCCGACCTAGTGAGTAATAAACATAAATAAAGGCTGAGAATAAGAAATCATGGAAAATACAAAGTCAACTATAACTGGCAGTTTAGAACATCAAATAGTGAAAAAACAAGTCAATGAAATCAGAGTACAGATACTAAGGCAGGTATAACAGATAAAGAACAAATGCATGAGTACAATAAAATGCAATGCATATGACGGTACACTTCGGTACCCACTGCGGCGTGCAGCCCGAGCCATCCATTTATTTATCATCGACGGCGCTCACTGGGGGTGTGTACAGACTCCGGAGGGGCTCCTAAAGCCCAAGCGCAATATCAAGCCATCTCGTGGCATCAAATCTAGGCCCTCGGATTCATATCAATATCAGTATAATCAACCAGGCTCTTAGCCTTAATATCAATGTAATCAACCAGGCTCTCGGCCTCAATATCAATGTAATACTGCTGCGGCGCGCAGCCCGATCCATGTTCAGTCTAGAAACTATCATAAGCGCCTTGGGCATTTGTAAAACAGTGGTTCTCATCCCAAAAATACCATTTAAAATTATCATTTAAGTTTTCAAATCTTAGGAAGATGGATGAGTTTGCAAAACAGTATTTAAAACCTTGGACTGAGATCAAATGACATGCAAAATATGCGAAAACAGTGATATCAATCCCTGAAGGATTAAATAATTGGCAAGAAGCCCAAATGTAACAATTAAATCCAAGGAAGGATGATTCTCAATTTAGTTCAAGTAGAAAACACAGTAAAAATATCTCTCAGGACAGACCAAGTCACAATCCCCAATAACCAACGACCCCGCACTCGTCATAGAGCACGTGTCTCGCCTCAATATAGCATTACAATGTGAAATTCCGGGGTTTCAAACCCTCAGGACATCATTTACATCAATTACTCACCTCAAGACGGTCAAAGTCTAGCTCGCTATGCCCTTGCCTCTCAAATTAGCCTCATCGTGCGACGAATCTGCCCAAAATCACAACGAATATGTCGCATTATGCTAAAGAGACAATGCCCAATCGAAAGCAATCGAAAAATATCAAAATTCACGAATTTGACAAAACCCGAGCCCCGGGCCCACGTCTCGAAACTCAAAATTTTTTATGTCATCGGGTTCCTTATCTCGCCACGAGTCTATACATACACAAATCTCTCAAACTTTTCGTGCGTGTGGTTACTGTTCACGCGCACGGTTACTGTTCACACGCGCTAAAAAAATCCAGCAGCTGCCAAAGAAATTGCAGCAACTTTTCTTTTAACTAAAATGGCTCTAACTCCGTCATATGAACTCGAAATTAGACGATTCTTATTCCTATGAGTCACAAATAATAATACGAACACAACCCTTCAATCGAAACTCAATTCGGAGCTTATTTGCCCAGTTCAATACCCATTTCGCTCTTCAAATGATTAACTCATGTTTCGTGTCAAAAAACCAATCGCGACTTTTATGAAATTAGACCAAACTTTCCAGATCATTCCTATAATTCATTATTTAAATTCTGGAAGTCTCGAAATCAAATTTCGCTCTAGAACTAAACCTTTGGATCATTACATGTTTATGCTCAAAACGGCAAAAATCTTCCAAAAACTCTTCCAAAACTTATCCGAGTCTCATGGGACCCCGACCAAACATTCCAAAATAGTTCATAACATTATTCAGACATGTTCCAATCATTAAAGCACCTCAAACAACATTAAATTACCCAAAACTCATCGAATTCAAGCCTAATTTTCTAAAAACTTCTAAAATACACTTTCGATAAAAAACCCGACCAAACCACGTATGAATGAACTCAAATTTTGCACACATATCCCATATCACCTAACGAAGCTATAGCAACTCTCGGAATCCAATTCAGACTCTCGGATCAAAATCTCACCTATCAACCGGAATTCGCCAAAATACTAACTTCGCCAATTCAAGCCTTATTCTACACCGAACCTTCAAAATTACTTTCGATCACACTTCTAAGTTACAAATCATCCCCCAAAGCTAACCGAATCATCAGAATTCATATCCGATCCCTCTAACACATAAGTCAACGTTCGGTTGACTTTTCCAACTTAAGCCTTTTTAAAAGAGACTAAGTGTCTTATTTCTTATCAAAACTACTCGAATCAACTTGATTACACAAGATAAGGATAATGAAGCATAAAGAAGCAGAAAATGGGAAGAACGAGGCAGTAATTCATGAGACGATGGGTCGGATCGTCACATTGTGTCTGCTACTAGTTTGAGTCTATCTGTCGGGATTCTTGCTATCAATTTGTATAAAGTTGTACAGCAGGCTATGGGTCTGTACTCCTTCACATATGTTGGATTAGCTACCTTTGGTACTATAGTGAGTGTAGTGCAGTTTGCTTCCTTTAACATTTTCCCAGTTTCAAAAAACTGGACAACAGCCTTACTCACCTCCTCTCCTATGACATACCAATATTCTTTGAAGAATTATGCATTGAACCTATCCACCGCTGGGCCTTGTCATTTGGTAGCTCTCTTAATGCCTGTAAGATAACCTCTTTTATTACTGGCTGAATCAATAGCAATTGTTGGTCTCTATGTAGACAAGGACCATCTTTGGCAATGTGAGTATCTACTCCAATTTGAAACTACTCGCAAATTTGAATTAGTAATTCATTATTTTTTTAATTTTATTTTTTATTTTAAAATTATTTTAAAACTCTAACTTGAAACTACTTTCCGATTTGAATGGGTAGTTCTTCTTTTTTTTTTTCATTTTTTATAACTATTTTTGACCTTTATTTTAAAATAATTTAAAAAATCCAACTTGAAACTACTCCCACCCAATTTGAATGGGTAGTTATTTTTTTTATATATTTATTTTTTGTTTTTTATATTTAATTATAAGATATTTATATTTATTAATCCAAATAAATTAGCCAATATATATATATATATATATTGTCACGACCCCAAATCCCAAACCAGGTCGTGATGGCACCTTTCGTGAAGACAAGGCCAGCCAACAGATTAACACTACTTCTTTTAACAATTATTTAATATTTATAAAGCTAAAACATGATTAGCATAGTCAAAAGCACGGAAAACAACGATAATAACAGGGAACCATCCCGACACGGCCCGAAATCGGGGTGTCACTAGTCATGAGCTACTACAGAATTCACTAAAGTACTACAAGTCCAGAAATAGGAACAAAGTATGAAAGTAACATGAACAACATAAAATAAGGGGGAAGATCTGGTGCCGCGGATGCTAGCGGTCACCTGGCTCAACTATGATAACAAATCTTCAATCGGCTCAAAACCCGCTACCGGGTGGTCAAGTACCTGCATCTACACGCGAGGTGCAGGGAGTAAAGTGAGTACTCCAACTCAATGAGTAATAAAAGTAAATAATAGCTGAAAGCAAGAAATCACGTAAGGCACTCCATCATGCTATATAGAGCAGTACAACCCTTTTTAGAAAACAGTAAAACCGTGAAATCCTTTGGAAAACATCTGGGCTTAGTTAAAACCTCTTTTGAAAATTATCTTTTCAACAATTGCCAAAAATACTTTCAAAACAATTTATGACAATATGCACAGAAATTCGCCCCTCGGGCAATATCCTCGTTCCTGGTCAGCCACTCGGGCTCCAACACTCAATGATCAGATAACACCAACAAAAGCAGATAAAGATCTCCAGGAATATCACAGACAACAAATAATGAACAAATGCATGAATGCAATGCAATGCATATGATGGTACATTCCAGTACCCACTGCGGCGCGCAGCCCGAGCCACCCATAATCATTTAACATCGACGACGCTCACTGGGGGTGTGTACAGACTCCGGAGGGGCTCCTACAACCCAAGCGCAATATCAAGCCATCTCGTGGCATCAATCAAATCCTGGTCAGTCATTGTTACCTGACCCATTTACATCATATAGTGCCATTGTGACCATTGTTTCAAGTTCTTGCTGCGGCGAGCAGCCCGAGCCACCCATAATGTTTCAAGTCACATCACGCTGTGCCATTGTTACCACTGTTCTAAGTCACTGCTGCGGCACACAGCCCGAGCCACCCATAATCAGTCCAGAAAATATCATAAGCCCCATGGGCATTTATAAAACAGTAGTTCTCAAACCGAAATAACATTTAAAATATCATTTGAGTTTTCAAAACTTAGAAATATGGCTGAGTTTGCAAAATAGTATTTAAAACCTTGGACAGAAACCAAATGATATGCAAGTCATGCTAAATCAGTAAAATCAATCCCCAGATGATTTACATAGTTGGTACGAAGCCCAAACATGGCAATCAGCCCAAATTATGATGATAACAAGTAGTTTCAATCAAGTACGAAGTAAAATCAACAACTGGGACGGACCAAGTCACAATCCCAAATGGTGCTCTACCCCACGCTCATATCCGGCATGCAAGTCACCTCAATACAACACTATGATGTGCAAATCCGGGGTTTCAAACCCTCAGGATATCATTTACAGGTATTACTCACCTCGAATCGATGAAATTCCTTGCTCGCGATGCCTTTGCCCCTCAAATTGGCCTCCACGCGCGTCGAATCTAACCAAAATCAGAGCGAATACATTACAATAGGCTAAGGGGATATAACCTAATCGAAAACAATCAAAATGTAGCAAAAATCTCGAAAATAACAAAACTCGAGCCCCGGACCTGCTTCTCGAAAAATTACAAAACTCACATTACCGGATTCCTCGTCTCGCCACGAGTCCATACATACCAAGAACTCCCAAATCCGAGCTCAAATGACCTATCAAAATCCCAATTTGGAATATAAAAAATTCAAGCCCTAACTTTACCCCTTTTTAATGAATTTCAACCAATTTCCATGTTAAATATGCCATAAACTTGAATAATTAGACCAAGGAACTTACATCTAATCATTCTCCCTTGAATCCCTCTTCAAAATCGCCTCAAGGCTCTCAAAATCGCTCCACAATGGAGGAAAAAATGACATAAGCTCGCGGGTGAATTAATAATATAAACCCTTCTGCCACAGCGATTTTTCGCTTCTGCGGTCCCGCTTTCGCTTATGCGGGACCGCTTCTGCGGCCAAAAATCTGCTTATGCGGTTCACACTTAAAAGCCCCCTCTCCGCTTTAGCGACTCGAACTTCGCTTCTGCGATTCACCCAGGACCGCTTCTGCGGTTAGATTTCCGCTCATGCGGACCCGCTAATGCGGACCAAGTTCCGCTTCTGCGGACCTTCTCAGCCCATACCAAAATCGCTTCTGCGACCTACACGCCGCATTTGTGGAACCGCCTATGCGGTCCCTTTTCCGCAGATGAGAAAATGACAGAACCAGCAAAACCAGACCATGCAACAAACTCAAAACTCTCCGTTTAACCACCCGAATTCACCCCGAGGCTCCCGGGACCTCAACCAAAAGCACAAACATGATCTATTACCTTATTCAAACTTGCTCGAACCATCCAAACACTATCGTTAACATCAAAATCATCAAATTTCACCAAATCAAAGCCTAAGTTCTTCAAGAACTTCCGAAATGCACTTTCGATAAAAAACCAAACCAAACGATGTCCGAATGACCTGAAAATTTGCACACATATCCAAAATCTCCTAACAAAACTACAGCAACTCTCAGATTCCATTCCGACCCTCGGATCAAAATCTCACCTATTAACTGGAATTCGCTAAAATTCCAACTTCGCCAATTCAAGCATAATTCTATACCGGACCTCCAAATTCAATTCCGATCGCACTCCCAAGTCACAAATCACCTCCCGGAGCTAACTGAACTATCGAAAATCCATTCCGAGCCCTCTAACTCACACGTCAACTTCCGGTTAACTTTTCCAAACTAGACTTTCCTCAAAGAGACTAATTGTCTCATTTTTCACCAATACTACCCCAAATGAACTCTAACACACCACATACTTGAAATGAAACATGAAGAAGCATAAAATGGGGAAAAACGGGGCAGTAACGCATGAGACGATGGGTCGGGTCGTCACATCCTCCCCAACTTAAACCAACGCTCGTCCTCGAGCGTACCCGGAGTTATACTAGAAGCAACCCAATGGCTGAATGACTTTACCAAGCATATTCCCGGGGTGATCCCATGTCACCCTATCTCGCATAGGTCCGATGACAAAACATAACTGAAATCTCATAATCCATCTAGACCATAAACCGTAGAACCCCATTGCACTTTCCGAAATCATACACAAGATCAGAACCTCACATTTATGCTCCGAATAAGTCCGAACCAGCTGTAATAGCTCATACCTGCAACCTCAGGTGGACTCATGTGATATACCGCATAACCCAAACACTCGAAATGATAACTTCTATCCATAGCAGTTGCCCACAACACCTGAATACCGGTAGGAAACTCTTATCGACTGAAATCTCATTACAGCACTTTCTTATACTGCCGACGATACTGAAACACGCGATAAACCGAAACCATTTCTGAGGTCAACCATTTATGAAGCCACTTCTCCTCTGACAATTACCATAGCAAATCTCCGAGCCGAACCTCGATATTATCCTTCCAACAAGCTGAAATCAAATCCATTCGTATTCATCGATGAATCCCACGATCACCTCGAATCCAACACACCACTCTGGTGATATGACCCCTCAACACAAGCCTAAGCCACAACTGGCACAATCCACGCACTAATGAAGGGTGGTCTGAACATACTCAAATTATGACAAATGGCTCAAATAACATAACTGTAACTCAGACTCCTCAGTACCATCACAACACAAGGCTGGGACCCCGTCCCACATCATAGAAATAGAATACCTGAATCTACCCCGAAGGGCCTAATCTCACGTAGCCTCGCTACAATGCGTGATCTTATCCAAACATTGTTACACATGAAGCACGTCAAGTCGCTATACTCGAAATTGACAACCACGCACGATTGATATCTAGAACCTAAACAAATCATTATACCCATGGTGAAGCAATTAATATACACCATACGATCCTGAAAGGACACAACCGAGGCACCATTCGCCGAGCAACACCCAATACGGACTTTCCTTGGAACAAGGAAACAAGGCCTACAAGACAGCATATGGAAAACTATTCCCATCATCACACTGTTGCGGCATGCAACCCGATCCAGATAACATACCCATGGCGGCGTGCCACCCGATCCACACATATATCTCACATAAGGAGATGCACATCAAGCCAAATTTTCTCATTACAACAAAGTACCGAGCACCGGTCATTAGCATACCGAGTGCATACAATATCTACATATAGCGTTATAAGCTACAAAACTCAAGCGCAACTGAGGTTTTCCTCTCAACTTCCACGATAATCCCAATAGTACCACACCATATGTGCCCATAGACCGCAAATCATAACGTCTCGCAACACAGAAAACAACTCATAGATCTCTCCAGATAGCTGATAAGCTCAGCAACGATCGAGTCAACCTAACCCTCAACAATACGGTTCAGAGCCAACCGAGTCAACTTATACTGGAACACGTATCCGAAAAGTCTCTTAATGCCGGAACTGGCTAAATAATAGTAACCTCCGCACTGACATCCATCATGAAGGCTCAATTAGGAAAAGAAATCCTTCCCAGCCGTCCGCTGATCTTTTGAATACCAACCACTCTACTATAACATAATCCGATGCACCTCGCCACGCAAATGGTGGTATTTTCCGACATAGCCCGTAGCACAATAGTCCAGAATTAATCCTAACACTGAGACAACCAGCCTGAACTCTAACATCACATCCAAAATCCAACATACCAGCAACGAAAGATTCACTCGAGCCTCCAAATCCCAATACTCGCCACACGGTGCCGATACACACGATCCATCGTTGCAAATAGCCCGAGTATGAGGACTTCTGCCTCCAATCCCACATAACACACGAATCATTATACTTGGTCCCAATTTCGCCGTCCGAACACATGCCACAACTAGATATCCAATAATTCCACGATACATACTCAAAAATCTCCCTAAGCCACCAAGCCAACTCGAATATCACCAGTCGATCTAACAAGAAAGTGCCGCAACACCACTGAAGTACCATCACTTAATCACATTGCTCTTTCTCTGAAATATATACTCTCATCGGATCACTTTCAAACAACCGTATCATTTTCCTTGATTATCTGAGGCTACCCGCCGCCTAAGTGCTTTATGAATTTCCCTTCTGACCTGAACTGAAACTTATCTAATCATGAGCTTTCATAGATCTCATCTAGAAGAAAATCCTTACACATCTCATGCCTCTCATATTCGGAGAAGATGCACCTCTTCTACACGGCAGCAATAACATGAACTCTCCCAATTTCATTTGCACAAACTAAACTGCCATGACTGAATCCTTCTAACCAAATCACGCTAAGTAAGTCATCAAAACCCCAGAGCATTGCTGCAAAATTACATGTGCTAACTCATTACCTCGAATACACACCAAGAATTAATCATACCATTACCATGCCGATCCGGTCAGTTATCAAGCTACTCCATTTATCTAAATTTCTTCTGATTCGTCTTCAACTTGATATTTCCCCTTGCCGTAGTACCTCAATTCCTCAATCCAGGCTTACTGCACGAGACCCAATTATGAAAATTAATCCATTTTTATAAGGATATCAACTAAGCTTCAATCACCCGCTGACTACTCTCTCAAATGTTTCCAGAAACACCACATCCTAGAATACCTTACCCAGAAGAACTCTCTGTGAATCTAACTCTGTTTCATTTATTTTCCTGATATGGATACATAGATTACCATAATTAACATAGAATACCACAAGTCTTGACATCTTCTAATGAAACTCAGTTCCTAACCCCATATGCAACTTTAGAGCTCTCAATTGACGTACGCAGACTCTTGAACCCATTAGAACCATTCTTGCAAGTCATTCACTCTTATTCAACCGAAATTTGCCTGATCAAACATACATAACCACCTGTGCCTCCTTAGCACTCTGACCCCGCAGGACATGATCTCAATCCTATACAACCAAACAACTTCCTTCTCTTCACCCTAAGCATTCTTTATCAACAACGGCTTAAGACACACTATTATTTTCTCACACCTACGAAGCACCACGTAACCTTCGTCAAAATTTTGTTTTACTCGTGCCATCCTCGGCTCAATTTCTGCAACCCGAACTGATCTGCTAGCATACCTCGAAAAGGAACCAACATAGCACATAACCGCGCAATCAGCTAATCAATAGCAACCTCCCCAACTTGGCTCGAAGCCATCTATCAGGACACATCTAATAACCCATAATACTTCTACTCTAATGATGCCACATTATTATAGTGAGATTAAACTCAAATCATCTACTAGTTTATGAAAATACAGATCCTCGGATATTGAAATCCTCTACAAACCTCGCATTCATCCCCACGTCAGCTGAATCCACTCTCTAAAGTGACCCAAATTTCCCAATTACGACACGTACCCTTCAATTACACATGAGATCTTCTAACAATACATATAAGAATCGTACCCCTTAAGAACACTCTGCAGGAGATAACCCACTTGCTTCGCCTCAGTTTAGTATTTCAGCACACCTTCCACCATCATACACATAACACAACCATTTAGTCTTCCTGAGTCTGAACTCATATTGCCACACGTAATGTACTTCACTTCTCAACTAGGGGATACAAAAATATTCTTCATGTGCCCATAATTCGGACTACACATCAAGCCACAATAGGAATCGAATCACTTAACCGTTCATCTACTATCCTGCAGACTTCTTCATCATTACCAAGTCATATAGAAACATTACACAGTACCAACATACTCATTACATAGCTATCCAGCCGCCATTCCCACAATTAGGGACAATACTGAACATATAAGTTCATAACACCAGCTCACAAAATCAACACCTTGGTGCTCAAGCCATAAGCAAAGATCCGGCCTCAAGTCCTCCAGACTGGCCCAACATCAAACTCGCGGAGATTACATCTCGCCCCCTCGATCGGGGAATCAAAAGCCATCAAGGCACATATACTACTGAGCGCTCACGTGCGCATACAGACGTGTGGAAGGAATTTCAAGAGTTATATCTCAAGCTGAATCAAGTACGCACGATAAGAATTCCAAGAAAGTGAAGTTTTCCTAAAGGTTCTGCAGCCTCTCAAGGATAAATACAGACATTCCGTACCAATTCGCGAGACTCTACTAAACCTGCTCATGACTCATGAGACCTAGTAACCTAGGCTCTGATACTAACTTGTCACGACCCCAAATCCCGAACCCGGTCGTGATGGCGCCTCTCATGAAGACAAGGCCAGCCAACAGATTAACAATACTTCTTTTAACAATTATTTAACATTTATAAAGCTAAAACATGATTAGCATAGTCGAAAGCGTGCAAAACAATGACAATAACAGGGAACCATCCCGTCACAGCCCGAAATCAGGGTGTCACTAGTCATGAGCTACTACAGAGTTCACTAAAGTACTACAAGTCCAGAAATAGGAACAAAGTCTGAAAGTAACACGAACAACATAAAATAAGGGGGAAGATCTGGTGCCGCGGACGCTAGAGATCACCTGGCTCAGCTATGATAACAAATCTTCAATCGGCTCAAAACCCGCTACCGGGTGGTCAAGTACCCGCATCTGCATGCGAGGTGCAGGGAGTAAAGTGAGTACTCCAACTCAATGAGTAATTAAAGTAAATAATAGCTGAAAGCAAGAAATCACGTAAGGCACTCCATCATGCTATATAGAACAGTACAACCCTTTTTAGAAAATAGTAAAACCGTGAAATCCTTTGGAAAACATCTGGGCTCAGTTAAAACCTCTTTTGAAAATGATCTTTTCAACAATTGCCAAAATTACTTTCAAAACAATTTGTGACACTATGCACAGAAATCCGCCCGTCGGGCAATATCCTCGTTCTTGGTCAGCCACTCGAGCTCCAACACTCAATGATCAGATAGCACCAGCAAAAGCAGATAAAGATCTCCAGGAATATCACAGACAACAAATAATGAACAAATACATGAATGCAATGTAATGCATATGATGGTACATTCCAGTACCCACTACGGCGCGCAGCCTGAGCCACCTATAATCATTTAACGTCGACGGCGCTCACTGGGGGTGTGTACAGACTCCGGACGGGCTCCTAAAGCGCAAGCGCAATATCAAGCCATCTTGTGGTATCAATCAAATCCTGGTCAGTCATTGTTACCGGACCCATTTACCTCATATCGTGCCATTGTTTCCATTATTTCAAGTTCCTGCTGCGGCGCGCAGCCCGAGCCACCCATAATGTTTAAAGTCACATCACACAGTGCCATTGTTACCACTATTTTAAGTCACTACTGCGGCGCGCAACCCGAGCCACCCATAATCAGTCTAGAAAACATCATCAGCCCCATGGGCATTTATAAAACAGTAGTTCTCAACCCGAAATAACATTTAAAATATCATTTGAGTTTTCAAAACTTAGAAATATGGCGGAGTTTTCAAAACAATATTTAAAACCCTGGACTGAAACCAAATGATATGCAAGTCATGCTAAAGCAGTAAAATCAATACCCGAAGGATTTACATAGTTAGCACGAAGCCCAAACATGACAATCATCACAAATTATGATGATAACAAGTAGTTTCAATCAAGTACGCAGTAAAACCAACAATCGGGACGGACCAATTCATAATCCCAAATGGTGATCTACCCCACGCTCATATCCGGCGTGCAAGTCACCTCAATACAGCACTATGATGTGCAAATTCGGGATTTCAAACCCTCAGGATATCATTTACAAGTATTACTAACCTTGAACTGGTGAAATTCCTCGCTCGCGTCGCCTTTGCCCCTCAAATTGGCCTCCATGCGCATTGAATCTAAACAAAATCAGAGTGAATACATTACAATAGGCTAAGGGGATATAACCCAATCGAAAACAATCGAAATGTAGCAAAAATCCCGAAACTAACAAAACCCGAGCCCCGGGCTCGCTTCTCGAAAAATTATAAAACTCACATTACCGGATTCCTCGTCTCGCTACGAGTCCATATATACCAAGAACTCACAAATCCGAGCTCAAATGCCCTATAAAAATCCCAATTTGGAATATCAAAAATTCAAGCCCTAACTTTACCCCTTTTTAATGAATTTCAACCAATTTCCATGTTAAATCTGCCATAAACTTGAATAATTAGACCAAGGAACTTACCTCTAATCATTCTCCCTTGAATCCCTCTTCAAAATCGCCCAAGTCTCTCAAAATTGCCTGAAGGCTCTCAAAATCGCTCCACAATGGAGGAAAAATGACATAAGCTCGCGGGTGAATTAATGATATAAACCCTACTGCCACAGCGATTTTTCGCTTCTGCGGTCCCGCTTTCGCTTATGCGGGACCGCTTTTGCGGCCAAAAATCCTCTTATGTGGTTCACACTTAAAAGCCCCATCTCCGCTTTAGAGATTCGAACTCCGCTTCTGCGGTTCACCCAGGACCGCTTCTACGGTTAGATTTCCGCTCCTGCGGACCCGCTAATGCGGACCAAGTTCTGCTTTTGCAGACCTTCTCAGCTCATACCAAAATCGCTTCTACGGAACCGCCTATGCGGTCCCTTTTCTGCAAATGCGGAAATGACAGAACCAGCAAAACCAGACCATGCAACAAACTCATAACTCTCCGTTTAACCACCCGAATTCACCCCGAGGCCCCCGGGACCTCAACCAAAAGCACAAACATGATCTATTACCTTATTCAAACTTGCTCGAACCATCAAAACACTATCGTTAACATCAAAATCATCAAATTTCACCAAATCAAAGCCTAAGTTCTTCAAGAACTTCCGAAATGCACTTTCAATAAAAAACCCAACCAAACGATGTCTGAATGACCTGAAAATTTGCACACATATCCAAAATCAACTAACAAAACTACAGCAACTCTCAAAATTCCATTCCGACCCTCGGATGAAAATCTCACCTATTAACCAGAATTCGCCAAAATTCCAACTTCGTCAATTCAAGCCTAATTCTATACCGGACCTCCAAATTCAATTCTGATCGCACTCCCAAGTCACAAATCACCTCCCGGAGCTAATCGAACTATCAGAAATCCATTCCGAGCCCTCCAACTCACAAGTTAACTTCCGGTTGACTTTTCCAAACTAGCCTTTCCTCAAAGAGACTAAGTGTCTCATTTTTTACCAACACTACTCCAAATCAACTCTAACACACCACAAACTGATAATGAAACATGAAGAAGCATAAAACGGGGAAAAACAGGGCAGTAACGCATGAGACGTCGGGTCGGGTCGTCATATATATATATATATATATATATATATATATATATATGTGGCAGTTTTTTATTTTATTTTATTATTTTCATTTTTTATATATATTTAAATTTAAAAATAATAACTAATTATAAACTAAATAACTAATTATGCCATGTTGTATTTTTTTAGGTTTCCACTTGGCATAAGGAGAGAGCTTTTTTCTCTCTTTTTTTTTTATTTAATTTCAAGTTATTTTAAAACTCCAACTTGAAACTACTTCCCGATTTGAATGAGTAGTTCTTATCTTTTTTCATTTTTTATAGCTTTTTTTTGCCTTTTATTTTAAAATAATTTTAAAAATACAACTTGAAACTACTCTCACCCAATTTGAATGGGTAATTTTTTTTATATATATTTTTTTTACTTTTTATATTTAATTATAAGATATCTATATTTATTAATCCAAATAAAGTAATCAATTAATACATTCATATATATATATATATATATATATATATATATATATATATAT
>MU667924.1:13415-24698 GCA_026770625.1 Nicotiana glauca
GTGCAGACCGATCCATAGAAATATAATCCTCACAACTAGACCCTCGGCCTCTCTCAGTGATTAACCTCACCATTAGACTCTCAACCTGTCTCAGTTATCCATCTCATAATCAGACCCTCGGTCTATCTCAATCATCATCTCACAATCACTCTGACCATCAGTAAAACAGGGAACTCAGCCCAAAACCATTTCCACATTTTTAAGAATATAGTGATGAAGCCAGATTTGAGTAATAAGCAGGTAAAACATGACTAAGGATATGCTTTCAAACAAATAGAGTGAGGAAAGACAGTAAAAATGCCCCTAAGGGTCTCAACAAGTCGGCACAAGGCCCCAAGCATGGCATATAGCCCAACATATAATTTCATCAAGCAATTAACTATCAAATATGCATCAAAATAATCGTTCAGGATGGACTAGGTCACAATCCCCAGCGGTGCTCTACCCCACGCTCGTCATCTAGCATGTAAGTCACCTCAAAGTAACACAGCGATGTGTAATCCGGGGTTTCAAACCCTCAGGACAGTATTTACAATCATTACTTACCTTGAACCGGCAAAATCTCTAGCTCGCGATGCCTTTGCCCCTAAAATTGGCCTCCATGCGTGTCGAATCTATCCAAAATCATAATGAATGTATTACAATATGCTAAGGGAACAAAGCCCAAGCGAAAACAATCAATAAGGGACACAAATCCAGAATTTACCAAAACCCGAGCCCCAAGCCCACTTCTCGAAACTCAGAAATTTTCACATCAATAGATTCCTTATCTCCTCACGAGGTTATACATACCAAAAGTTCTCAAATCTGACCTCGAATGCTCCTCCAAATCCCTAAATCAAATTTCAAAAATCTCAAGCCCTAGTTCTTCAATTTTAGGCTTAATTTCCATGAATTTCTACGTGGATTTCACAATATAATCGAGTATTGAGATCAAAAATCTTACCTCCAAGAAATCCTCTTGAATTCCCTCTTCAATTAGCTCTCCCACGTTTCAAAGTCACCTAAAAATGGAGGTTCCTAGCCTCAAAATCGCGGAAATGGGTTTTTAAAGCACTTTGCCCAGCACCCAATTTCACTTAATCGCGATCGCGGAAAAGACCTCGCGATCGCGAATCACAACCCAACTTTACTCTATGTGATCGCGTTTAACCTCACGCAAACGCGATGCTCAGAACCTTTCCACTACGCGATCATGATTGATACCACGCAACCGCGATTCACAACAATAAAAACATACGCGATAACAGACCCATCTACGCGAATGCACTGAACAAGCTGGATGCCTCCCCTAAATAACTCTACGCGCTAGCGAGCCCCTCCTCACACGATCGCGAAGAGGAAAATACCTGCAATAGAACTGAAGCCAAACCTGCAATTTCCTGCTATCTTTTAAGGCACAAAATGGTCCGATAGATCACCTGAAACATACCCGAGGCCCACGGGATCTCAACCAAACATACCAACATAATCCATGACATTATTCAAACCTTTTCTAATCATCAAGACACCTCAAACAACATCAAATTACCCAAAACTCACCGACTTCAAGCCTAAGTTTTCAAAAACTTCTGAAATACACTTTCGATCAAAAACCGGACCAAACGATGTCCGAATAACCTGAAATTTTGCACATCAAAAATGACATAACGAAGCTACAAAAACTCTCGGAATTCCATTCTGACCCTCAGATCAAAATCTCACCTATCAACCAGAATTCGCCAAAATACTAACTTTGCCAATTCAAGCCAAATCCTTCCACTGACTTCCAAAATGCATTCCGATCGCGCTCCTAAGTCATAAATTATCCAACGAAGCTAACCAAATCATAAAAATTCCGATCCGAGCTCATATACAAATAAGTCAACTCTTGGTCAAACCTTTCAAATTCAAAGCTTTCAACTGAGACTGTTCTTTAAAATTCATTCCAAATTTTCCTGAAAACTGAAACCAACGATCTACATCAATCATAATACATTACACGGGGCAAGTCATGCCCGAGAAATGGCGATCAAAGTATAAAAGCTCAAAACGACCGGTCGGGTCGTTACATCCTCCCCCACTTAAACACACATTCATCCTCGAACGTCCCCAGAGTTGTTCTAAAAGCCAACCAGTCGTTGAATAACCTTACCATGCATATACCCGGGGGTGATCCCACGTCACCCTATCTCACATAGGTTCGATAACACAACATAACTGAAATTTCACAATCCACCCTAGCCCATAAACCATATAACCACATTTCTGCTTCTCAAATCTTCAATGCGATCACAATCTCACATTTATACTGTGAATAAGTCCAAACAAGTTGTAACAAACCATATCTGCTATCTCAGGCACAATCACAGGATATACCACATAACTCAAACACTGGTAGCGATAACTCCTGATCACAGCAGCTGCACATAACTACCGAATACCAATAGAAAATCTCTTAACAACTAAAGTCTCTTTCCAACACTTCCATATACTGCCAATGATAGATGAAACAGGCAATAAACCATAACCATCTCTCAGATCATCCATCCATAAGGCTACTTCTCCTTTGGCAAGGACCATAGCAAATTTTTGAACTGAATCCCGATATTTGTCCATCAAACAAGCTGAAATCGAATCCGTTCATATTCATTAATGATCCCAATGATCTCCTCTAGTCCAACACACCACTCTGGCAACAAGACACATCAATATAGGCCTAAGCAACAACTAGCATAATACGTGCACCTATAAGCAACAATCTGAACATGCTCAAATCATGGGAATGACTCAAATGAAAGAGCTGTAACTTAAGCTCACCAGTACCACCACAACACAAGGCTGAGATCCCATCTCACATCATAGAATAGAACACACGAATCTAACTCGCAAGATCATATCTCCACATAGCTATGCTACAAGGAGCGATCCTATCCAAACACTGCTCCACATGAAACACCTTAGGTCACTATGCCCGAAATCGGCAACCGCGCTCAATTGATGTCGGGAACCAAAGCAAATCATTATGCCCACGGTGAAACAAATGACATACACCACGCAAACCCGATAGAACATATCCGATATGCCATTCACCGAGCAACTCCAAATTACAGTTCCTGCTCTACTTCCATTATGAAACTCCGATAGAACCGCACTATAGGTGCCTATAACCAACAAATCATAACGTCTGACAACGCTGAAAGGTAAATCATAGATCCCCCTAACTGCTAATAGCTCAAAACAATCGAATCAATGTATCCTTCGCCAACAACAACTCGAAGTCAACAAAACCATCTCGATACTGGACACATATCCATATAGGTCTACCAATAGACCACACATCAGCTCTAGTTACCCACAATCGATAAATAATCCTTCGAAGGTTCATAATGACTGAATCATAGAACATACTAAAATCTGACTAACTTACCCACATTTGCCATTCACAACCACGAGCTAACCTATGTATAAGAACTTGCAGTCTCCAAGTCCATAAGGCATACAAATTACCATATCTGATCCCAATTCCGCCACTCGCATACAAATCTCACCTTTAGACTCAATCTTTCCATGAGACATACTCTACGATTCTTCTATGCTGCTAAGCAAACTCGAATATCAGCAGTCGATCTGATAAGAAGTGCTGCAATACTACCGAAGTACCATCAGCTTAATCACATTGCCTTTTCCTGAAATATATGCCCTCGTCAAATCACCTTAATTGGCATTACCATTTCTTTAATCGTCTAAAGATCATTTCCCAAATCGTCTGAAGCCCATTTGAAGCTCATTTTTCTAATTATCTAGAACTACTTGTGCTACCCAAGAATTTATGACCTTCCATTCAAATCTGAACCGTGACCTACACATGCCATTCTCAATCTTAGCCAACATACTGCATAAACCGTATCACTCTAGGATAACCGCGAGAAATTCATATCTCTTCCGAGCCACAAACATCTACGCACTCCACTAGTCAAGAACTTCCCATTGGTCCCATCTAGAAGAAAAATCACTATACATGCCATGCTCCGCATGCCCATAGGAAATATACATCTCCAAACCACGGCAAAACCATCAAGAACTCTTTGTGTTCCCCTTGCAAAAATCCAACTTGTCAGGACTGAATCCTTCTAACTCGATCGAGCTAAGAAAGCTATCCAAACCTAAGAGCATCGCTGAAAAATACGTGAAAGAACTTATTGCCTCGAACACACACAAAGAATCAATCGTATCCTTACCATACCGACTCGGTCTACTATCAAGCTACTCCATCTATCTAAATTTCCTTCTGATTCATTTTCAACTTGATACTCCCTCTTGCTGTAGCACCACAATTTCTCAACCCAGGTTTACCACACAAGGCTCAAGCATAAATCCATATTGTCTAAGATCCATAAGTCACTAAATACTCTCTTAAATATTCCCAAAAGCACCACATTCCAAAACACCTTACTCTAAAGAACTTCCAGCAAATCTAAATCTTTTACCTTTATTTTCCTGATACTAATACATAAAATCTCATAATTAACATAGAAATACCACAAGTCTTGAACTCTTCCAATGAAAACTCGGTTTCTAACCACATATACGACTTTGAGATACCCAATTGCTACATGAAGCATCTTTAACACATTAGAACTATTTTCGAGAGTCATTCACTCTATTTATACTGCACTTAACCCGATCAACAGAACCGAACAACCAGCGCCTCATTGGCACTTCTGACAATGCAGCACATAACCTTTCCTTAGTCAAAAATTCCATTTACTAGAGCCATCCTCGGGCTCAATCTCCGCAACCAGAACTGATTCACCACACGCCTCAAATCGGAACCAACATAGCACATAACTGAGCAATCAGCTAATCAATAGCAAACTCCCCCACTTGGCTCAAAGCCATAGATCAGAATACACTCAATAACTCATAGCACTTATACTCTATTGATGCCACAATACCATAGTGAGATTAAACTCAAATCCTTTGTAAGCTTGCGTAAACACAAATCATCTAGTACTTTAAATCTTTTGCAACTCTCGCAACAGTAAAGCCCGATCTCTTAAGTGACCAAAAATTGCAAATTCCAACATTTACATTTCACTTGCACATGAGATCTTCTAACAACCATATAATGGTCACACAACCCCAGAACTCTTCGCATGAGATAACCCACCTGCTTTGCCTTCAGTTAACCTTTCTGTATACCTCCGCCATAAACTGTACATAGTCACTTAGTCTTTCTGAGTCTGAACTCGTACCACAACATAAAATTTACTTCAATCTCAACTGGAAAACATGAAAAGGTTCTTCACACGCCCATAACTCGGGGCTATACCTCGAATCACGATGGAATTCAAACACCTAATAGTTCTTCTATCATACAGCAGACCTTCCTCATCACCTCCAGGTAACATAGATACATCTCGCAGTACTAAGATACTCATCATATAGCTATACAGTCGTCACTTCCACTAATAGGGACGATACTGAACATATAAGTTCAAAATAGTTGCTCACACAATCAGCATCTCGGTGCTCAAGCCATAAACAAAGATCCGGCCTCAAGTCCTCTAGACCAGCCCAACATCGAACTCACAGAGATCACATCTCGCCCCTCGATCAGGGGAATCACAAGCCATCAAGCACATTTGATACTGAGCGCTCATGCGCGCATGCAAACATGTGGAAGGAATTTCAAGAGTTACTTTTCAAGCTGAATCAAAGACGCACGATAAGAATTCAAGAATGTGAAGTTTTCCTAAAGGTTCTGCAGCCTCTGGAGGATAAATACAGACATCTCTGTACCGATCCGTGAGACTCTACTAAACATGCTAATGACTCATGAGACCTATGTAACCTAGGCTCTGATACCAACTTGTCACGACCCCAAACCGGCCCGGTCATGATGGCGCTTCTCGTGAAGACAAGGCCAGTCCACACAACACTCACATTAACCCCTTAAGCATTAAGAGTCATTTTTAAGCCTGTAATTAAACAATATTTCATAATAACTTCTGAAATAACAGTGCGGAATAAAAATACAAGCCCGATATTGGTTTGTCACTAGTCATGAGCATCTATAAAGGTCTGAATACAACAAAAAGTCTAAAATAATGTACTAAATACAGTAATAGCAATGTGAGGAGGGGAACGGTGCTCCGAACGTCATGCAGCCACCTACTAACTCTGATGACTCCGCGTCTGAGCAAATCAACACCCGCTACCGAGTTCTGATATACCTGAATCTGCACACGAGGTGCAGAGAGTAATGTAAGTACTCCGATCCAGTAAGTAATAAGAGAAAATAAAGATTGGGCAGAAGGAAACAATGAATCCACATTCACGTTAGGCCCAATAAACACATCAGGCTTTCAATTCATAATACGAGTCAATCTTCCCTTTTAAAATCCAGCTTTTAGTAAAAATCATTTTGAAATACTTTCCAGTAGAGGTTCAATACCATTTAAAATAGTAATAGAGATTAAAGCCATAATCGGTGTGAGCACGTGATTTTTACCCTATATGGATTATTCCCAAAATTCAAACAAAATGATTTTTTTTCTTTATTTTACAATTTTGTGAAATTTTGGTTTCTTTTCAGTTAATTGTTTGCATTTATATTTGTCAATTAGCGAAAAATACAAAAATACCTGGCATTTGCATTTAGGATTTAATTTCATATTTTAGGATTATTTAGTAGTTAAGTTGTCTTTTTAGACAAAGTATTAAGAAAATAACAAAAATAGTCCATTTTGCATTTTTTGTTAATTGTCGAATTTGTCATGAGTTTACTTTAAAATAGGACTTAATCAATTTTTGAGAATTAATTGGTTTAATTTTGGAAATAAATTAGGTCTTGGTTTTAATTTTGTATTTTTATAAAATTAAAATATATATATATATATATATATATATATATATATATATAAAGTACAAATGAAAACAAAAATAATAAAAAAGAGAAAACAAAAATGGAAATAAACAAAAGAAGAGGTTTCCCAATACAAGACCACCAAATTGGGCTATGTTTTAATTAATTCACTAGCCCAAAGACCAAATACCCGCCCCAAACCAGCCCAATCCAATCCCCCACCCGGTTCAAATCCCTGTTCCCTCAAACGACCCCGTTTTGGAGGCAGTTAATCCAAGCCGTCGAGGTAATTGAATCAAACGGCCAGGAACCGATCTCCCAGCGTATTTAACTGTCTGAATCCATACCCCCCCCCCCAAACCCCCCTACTCCATCTCTAAACCAAACCCTAGAGACCTCAGCCACCCCATACTCTCTGTTGAAACCCGCCGGCGGCGATGACACTAGTTACGCCGATAACCACCAAAATCACACCCTAACTCCGTCTCCGTCTCCGTCTCCGTCTCCGTCTCCGTCTCCTCATTCCAATTCTACACCTCTCTCCCTTCGAATCAACCTCAAACTCCTCGAATATTGATTTGAAGCTGTCAAACCCTAACGCTGCCACAAGTCCCCAGTGGCGGCGCCACCACCAAATCACCCTGAAATCATTCCCTATAGCCCCCTTGCCCTTCTCATCCTGAATCTCGAACTTAAATCCCTCAAATCCCAGTGGAATGCCGTTAATTCCGGATCTAGGGTTAGAGTTCAACCTGTTTTGGGAATTCAAATGCTCGACTAATTTTAAGTTAATATTACATGTCTATTTTAGACGAAATAGACATGCAACATTAATTGAAAATCAAATTCGAGGTTAACTCAGGGAAGGTTGTATCAGTGAGTTTGTGATTTTCCTTTTCTTATCTTTTTTCAATTTTGTTTATTTATTACTGTTATTATGTGTTTATTTCAGAATTTTGTTGATTAGTGATTTAAAGTTTCAATTTAGGTTTTTTTCTTTGTCATATAGTTAATCTGTTTTAGTAATTTGCTTGTGTGATTTCAATAGTAGGTATCCATGGTTGGATTTTATCTCGTTGATTCTGTTTTTTTTTTTCTTTTAATAATTCTGTACGTTTCCTTTTTTGGTTATTAATTCTGTTTAGTTAGCTTGTGTTAGTTTGCCTTTGATAATTCAATTTGGTTCAATAATATGAAGCGGATAATTCAGGATCCCAAAGTGTAGTCTTAATTTGGTTTAGTTCGTAGATCAATAAGAGTTTAAATTAGGATTATCCTTCAGTAGTTGATTAATTCAGAGCTTAGGGAATTGTTTGGTTATAGCTGCAATTTAGTTTAAGCTCAGGAGTAATTGGGGTAATTCAGGGATAAGGAATCTTTAGTAATTGATCTAAAGCTTCCTAGAAGTTTCTAGATAAAGGGTTTTAAGGAAATTCAGGAATTAGGTGTGATAACTTGCAACACAAGACAATAAGTAAAGGACTATTTTGAAAATAAATAAGGACTAAAGGGCAAACACAAAAAATCTGAAGGTTGCCCTCATTGATGCCTATAAAAGGCAGTTTTCATTGCCTTGTTTAACAAGTTTTGGAGCCTCAATATACCCCCCCCCCCTCAAATTTCCTCAAGCTCCACAAATCTGAAATTCAAAATTCAGATCAAAAACTCCTATTAGATCTTAGTTTTCTTCAAAAGAAAAACCAAAAAAAATAATAGAAAACTGCCAAAAAATCCAAAAAAAACTACTGTTACATTAAACTTTAGCTGAATTTCAACTTTTAGCTATTGGTTTATATTTTTAGTTCAGTTCTGGTTGTCGTGGTTTTAGAGGTCTACTGGTTGAATTTCGAGTTGTTTTGGTTTCAATTGAGTCATTTCGGGTCATTACTGGGGTGTTGTACTTCTGTGAAGTGTTCCTGGGTGTTTGAGAAGTTATTTTTGAGTCGAAAATTGCTCTTGTTGTTGCTGTGTTGATTGATCCATTGCTGGATTTCTGAAATTGTTCCTGAATTGCTGCTGAGTCCTGTCACTGCTGCTGATCTCCTCTTCTTCCTGCTATATTCTGATTTCCAGGTGCACAGCTGTAACCTTGGCAATTGTAAGCTGAAACTATACAGAATGAATATATGAAGAATTGAAACACATATTTTGATTGCGTTCTCTTCCTAATTTATATATATAAACATTTAGTTCCCTGATGCTATGCATATTTCTGGTGGTTTTGTAATCACAAGACTGAATAAGTCACTACTACTCAAATGTGTAACAAGTTTTTCTTAAGTTGAGTACAAGTTGTTATTAATTTCATGATTAGATATATATAATAGTTTATGTTGGCTTTAGTTGATTTCCTATCAGCTATTGCATAAATTTGTTTAAAAGTAACTCAGAAGCGTGATAGAGCCTTGGGTAGTTGTTCTCATTTTCAGTCTACAATTAAATAGAACTTGGCTGAACTGTTTTGGACAGATTTAAGTTTCAGTAGGACAAAGATTTTGAATTCAGAGATAGTTGATTATTTGAGTTTGTATGTTAATTAGGTAGAAGGTATAACATGAGTATTGTAATTGTAGGCATATATAAATTTGTTAGTTTGGATGTGGGAGTTGAACTTGAGTTTTAGCACGTCTGTTTACCTGTTAAAATCCAAATTGCATAAGCGTCTTCTTGGACAGTTTTGAGCGTCAATTAGCAGAACATAGGTGTTAACTAGACAATTCAAAATGGCTGTAGCATATTGATTGATTAAATTCAACTTTGGTTTTATAATCAATATTACATCTTGCTTCAATTCAACCTGTGATTCCGGGCTCAAATGTGAGGCCCAGACAGCTTTTGTCCAGCTGCACAACTAAACTTGAATAATGCCTCTTGGGCCTGATTTCCTCAACAACAGGCCCAAACTGTCCAATCCTCTATGTTTTGAACAAATTGCTAAGCATGCTTCGTCTTCACTTCATAAGTTACTAGACTTGAATTAATTTGAAAGCGAATCATAGGAATTTGGCCTTTTCTCGATGTTAAATAATTAGGATTATTTTTCTTTTATTATTAGAGACAAACAAAAATAGAAAACCATAGTTGCTTTAGGCTTTCCCTTTAAATAATAATAAATGAGATGAGCCTCGCTAAACAAAACATATAAATTGAGGGGCCCTCGAAAAATATTTGTGTTGAAATACTTAGATTTCGGGACGGGCCGTTTAGCGAATATTCATGGCCTTCCCCCAAAGATAATAACGTGTTAGTCGCTTTAGGCGCATTTTTTAATAAATTTACCTTCTTAAATATGGGTGCAAATTTATGTGACCCAAATCCAAATCTCAACGAAGTCGAAATGTGTCAAAAATTGCGGGTGCATTTATGTGACGCGATTCGAGACATGTTTTTCATGACATTGCAATTCTCTTAAAATAATAATAATAAAAGCGGTTCAAAGTTAAAAACACATAGGTCAAAACATGTACTAAAATCAAATAAATAAGCCAAATAGGACAGTTGAGCGACCGTGCTAGAACCACGGAACCTGGAAATGCCTAACACCTTCTCTCGGGTTAACAGAATTCCTTACTCGGATTTCTGGATCACGGACTGTTAAACAGGGTCAATAATTTTCTCGATTCGGGATTCAACCGGTGACTTGGGACACCATTAATCTCCCAAGTCTGAATCTCAATAAACAAATTCCATTTTTATTGTCTTTTAATTGGAAAAACTCCTTTATACCCTTGCGGGTGTAGTGAAAAAGGAGGTGTGACAATCGGCCTCTCGGGCAAAGCATAGCTCGTAAAACAGCCCCTCGAGCAAAACAATAATCATAAACACTTCATAACTTGAAAATCTTGGTGGAGATAACCAAATGCCAAATTAGTGATTAATTTCTGAACATCTCATAACCCTAGTTTAAATAAAAATTATTTTAAAACATTTGTTCAACTTTCCGACGGAGGCTCAATGTAAAGATGAGTGAAAATAGCCAATAAATCAACATATTCAATAGAAACTCACTTTAAAGAGGAGTGAAATCAATAACGTCATAAACAGGCCTCTCAGGCAAAACATCACTCATATGCATGTATATATCTATCGCCCCTCGGGCTAGCCTCTCTGTCACTCGTGACTCAACTCTTACCAATCAGTACTCGTACTCAGCATTAACGCTCTATAGATACCATATAGTAACCACTGCGGCGTGCAGCCCAATCCATATATCGCTACGACGTGCAGCCCGATCCATATACTTCGTCGATGGCGCTCACTAGGGGTGTGCAAACTCCGGAGGGGCTCCTACAGCCCAAGCACTATATCGCTGTGACGTGCAGCCCGATCCATATAAGTATCGCTGCGGCATGTAGCCCGATATATATATATATATATATATATATATATATATATATATATATATATATATATATATATATATATATATATAT
>MU667924.1:49363-61563 GCA_026770625.1 Nicotiana glauca
TTTCCTGACTCGGGTACTTCTTTCTTTTGTCCGTTCGAGGACGAAAGATTGTTTTAGAGGTGGAGAATGTGATGACCCAAAGGGTCATCACCGTATTTCTCCCTTTTTCTACACTTCTGAGGCCTTGAAAACTTCATTTTTAGTTGCCCGATTTGCGTGCGCAGTCTCGGCGCGAAGCCGGAAAGTTTTTTTGTTAAAATATGTGAATTCTGTGAAAAATTTAAAGAATTATGATATTAAAATTGATATAGTTGACTTTGGTCAATATTTTTGGTAAACGGACCCAGACCGGTGATGCGACGGTCCCAGGAGGTCCGTAGAAAATATGGGACTCGGGCATGTGCACGGAGTCGAAATCCGAGGCCCAGAACCCCGGTAAAAGAATTTTTTTGTTAAATTGTTTTGTGAAATTATTAAGCAAAAAATGGAAACGAAAATGAGTTAGAAAATATAGGTATCGGGCTCGTATTTTGGTTCCGACGCCCGGTACAAGTCTTAAATATGTGTTAAGCGCTTTCTGATTTTGATGTTATTTTAGCGTTTGATCGCTCGAGCAAGTTCGTAGGATGATATTGAGTTAGCGTGTGTGTTTGATTGGGAGCCCCGAGGGCTCGGGAGTGACTTCGGGGGTGGTTCGGGATGTTTTTACACTTAAAAATGCATCAGAAAAATCTGGTATGTTGCAGAAAGCTTTTCCTCTTCGCGAACGCGGCACTCGGCTCGCATTCGCATAGCCCAAATTCTTTTACCCTTCACGTTCGCGTCCTCCATGTCGCGTTCGCGTAGTTCTACTAGGTTCTCCTTCGCGGTCACGTCCAAGGTCACGCGATCGCGTAGCTTCATCGCCCATCTTCATCGCGTTCGCGGATGGTATCCCACGTTCGCGCAGAACAACCCAGGACCCCCCCTGCCTTCCTTCTTCGCGTTCGCGTAGGCCTAATCGCGAACGCGATAGCTCCTAGAATTTCCTCATCGCGAACACGTCCCAGGTGATGCGAATGCGTAGAACAAATTGCTTTAGTGATTTTTAATAAAACCAGAACAGTCCACTTTGAGATTTTTACACTTTTCTCACACGGACCGTTCTTCTCCACCCTCCATTGACGAGTTCCAAGATTCCCTTCCTCCATAACTCGTTGGGTAAGTATTCTTAACATCGTTTCCTCATTATTTCATCAACTAATCACTAAATTCTAGGCCTAAAAACCTGAAAACATGGTAGAAATTAAGAGTTTTGGGTAGAGTTAGGTTTTTGAGAATTTTGGGTGATTCAACCTCAATTTGGGGTCGAATCTTAAAACAAATTACATATATGAACTCGTGGGGTTATGGATGAATTTATTTTGGTTCGGGCCTCGTGTTTTGACCAAGCGGGCCTAGGGTCGGTTTTGCAAATTTTGGGCAGAATGTTGGAAAGATTTTATTTAGGCATTTGGGTTGGATTGTTGAGTATTATTGATGATATTAAATAAATTATGTATAGATATGATTGAATTAGAGCTAAATTCGAAAGGAAAGACATTGCTTAAGGATTGAGTTGGCCGTAAACCTTCGAGGTAAGTGTTTGATCTAACTTTGGCTTGAGGGAATAGGATTAGAGTGTTTTGATTGCTATTTGCTTAATGATCGAGTACGGTGTATAGGCATTGTGACGAGTATCTATACACAGGTGTCTAGCACGACCGTGAGTCGTAAATGCTTTTAATTCGAAAGATATGACACGACTGTCTTGTTAAAATTGATAACTTTCATGTAAAGTGTTGGATAAGAACGAAATGAACTAAAAGAGTTTGTGAAGCAATGATTCCCTTGCCGGGACGAGTAGACTGTTACTATTGAATTCTCCCTTGCCGGGATAGTTGGGCTGTTAGTTGTACCCCTGCCGGGTTTAACTGTTATGTTGTTGTTTTTCCCTAATGGGACCTCCTTTGGAGAGATTATTAGTGTTATTCGTTATAATATAGGATCGTGTGGCACGCCGACCACTTATGAATTATAATATGGGATCGTGTGGCACGCCGACCACTTATGAATTATGAATTGGGATCGTGTGGCATGCCGACCACTTATGAATTATGAATTGGGATCGTGTGGCACGCCATCCACCTATGAAATATGAATTGGGATCGTGTGGCACGCCGACCGCTTATACACTGATAAATGGGATTGTGCGGCGCGTCGTCCACTTAGACATATATATTTATACGAGTTATAGTATTGAGATGGTTACATTGTTATATCTGTTCATTTGTTCTTTACTGTATCTCCCCGAGCATGTCCCTTTCCCTCTTTGTTGCTGGTATTTCCTTGTTGTTATTTTCATTGTTTGTACATATATATAGATATCTGCACAAGTTGATTTCGGTAGGTCCTGTATAGCCTCGTCACTACTTTGCCGGGGTTAGGTCAGGCACTTACCAGCACATGGGGTCGCTTTTGCTGATGCTACACTCTGTGCATTTTTGTGCACAGATCAGGACGCAGCTTACGGACCGCAGCGGTAGGATTTTCTGGGAGCTATCTTCAGTCCAGGGACTCTCGAGGTAGCCTAGCTGGCATTCGCAGGCTGAAGTCCCTTTCTTTACTTTTGTTTGTTTATCTTGTATCAGGCAAACACTATGTATTTCTTTTCCAGACTTGTTTGTAGTATTCTGTAGTAGTTCGTGAGTAGTGACACCAGATACTGTGTAGAGGTGTATTTTGAAATTCCCGCATTTTTGTTTGCTGTTAAGTAAGTATTATAAGTCTTCCGCCTTGATTATTATTTCAGTTATTATAATTGTTTAAATGAAAATAGTAGAAATGTTGTATTGGTTGGCTTGCCTAGCTCCGACAGTAGGCGCCATCACGACTCTCGACGGTGGGAAATTCGGGTCGTGACACATGTGTTACTAAAAAAATTCTCCCATTAGAATATATTAATAGATCATATATTTGTCAATTTTTTCATATTTACTAAACATATATTCACTTATCAAAGACTTATCTATAATTTTAACAAAGTATGATTGAAATAATATTCATGTAACAAAAAAATCCGAAAATCCGAAAAATCCGACAAAACCGAACCAATCCAAACTGATATAGTTGATTTGGTTCGGTTTTGATAAAAATCGAACCAACTCGGTCCATGTACACACCTACGCTTAAGTAGGGGTGTTCAAACCGAAGCGAAAAACCGCACCAAACCGAAAAATCAAACTAAACCGATTAAAAAACCCGACTAGGTTTGGTTTGACTTGGTTTGGTATTGAGTAAAAAAACTCGAACCAAACCGATATATAAATATATAAATTTTATTTATATTTTTAAGACTTTGTAGTGATTTTTCTTTAGAAAATATAGAAATATTTGGGATCCTCTCATGTATTAACCTTGAAAGCGTAAATTAACGAAAAATTATTGTTAGACGACTAAGAAAATAACTATCATGTGTTACTAAAAAATTTCTCCTATTAGAATATTTTTATAGATCATATGTTTGTCAATTTTTTCCATATATACTAAACATATATTCACTTATCAAAGTTTTATCTATAATTTTAATAATCTAAGCTTGAAATAATATTCATGTAACAAAAAAATCCGAAAACTCAAAAAATCCGACAAAACCAAAGCATTCCAAACCGATATAATTAGTTTGGTTTGATTTTGATAAAAATCGAACCAACTCGGTCCATGTACACTCCTACGCTTAAGTATAGAAAATCTCATCCATGTGCATTTTAGCATCTTTTTTGAAAGTAACGGAAAATTGTCTATATTTGAGCAGATTAGTGTGAAAATTGAACACCCGAAATCCAACCAAGTATCAGCTGTGATGTTAGACTTGCGTCATTGGATATTTTCCATGGACTGCATTTGTAGAAAATAGTACTCCGTCCGGTTCAAAATAAGTTATTTTTTTTATATTTTTATGCAGATTAAGAAATCTATTTTTAAATATTAATTAGCAATAAAATTAACCATATTAACCTTTATTATCTCACTTAAATACTTTTAATACATACTCCAACACTATTTATTCTAAGCAAAATGTAGGGAAAAAATAACTAATTCATTCTTAAAATCGAAAAAAATCACTTATTTTTTACCATAAAAAAAATTACTTATTTTAAACGGAGGGAGTACTTCTTTTGAAAATTTATTTTTGAATTATCTTGTACGGCGTACCACACAAGTAAGTAGGTATATGTGATAATCATATTCCAACAATATAGAAGTGGATGTTATAAACTTGCTATTTTGAGTTTTTAAAGTTTATAATAATGTTTTAGGACTGTTGAAATATGTAATATAAATTAAAGTAGGGGAATTTAATTTGTAAAAAGGAAAAAAAAAGTAAATTCAGAAATAATTGATTTTTTTTTTGGGGTGAAAATCACTCCGTGAACTCCCAAATCTTGTGGTTTTAGCAGATTGAATTAGTTTCAAAATATTTCATATTTTAGAAAATAAAAAATTAGTATTACCTTTTTTATAAATCTATCTTTACTATTCCAATTAGTGAAATATTATTTCTCTAAAATAACGAGAGATTAAAAAACAACTACTTGGCACATATTCTTATCATTAAGAATGACTCTTCTAAAAAGAGTGCAAAGTTTGACTAATAATATGGATGAAGGATATAGTGATTTTTAAAGAACATATTTGTTTACATATTAATGTAATCATTAACTTCCAGAAATAGAATTCCTCCCCCATATAGTGTATAAACGGAGGAGCATACTTCTGGATTAGTGGTGGCAAAATAGTTAAAAAACAGTTATTCATCCATATTATTTCTTAAGAAAAGAATTGACTAATGAACTTTTAAAAAGTTGGTTAAATATAGTTAAGAATCATATTATCCACTTATAAAAATAGATAACAAATAAGTTTAATTTTTACATTTATAAAGTCTTGAATTGGAGGTTCTTCAAGTTTAGGAGACTGGTAATTCTCCCAAAAGTGATCATATTCAAGAAAACATGGATAATATGAATATTCATATTATTCGTCAGTTAATGTTAAATATGGATCGGATCGGATAATTTATCCATTTTTACATTACTCACTTACCCGGACTCACCCGCTTGACACTCCTATGCTTTGTTTTTTCAAAACAAAGCCTTACATTACTGCAACAATGAACAACAAAGTTCAAATGTACTCTTTGCATCCTGGACAATCCAAGTTGAGAAAAACTTCTCCCAGGAGATGTCCTTCAACAAAGAAATAGAAAATTTAGCTAGACTATGCGCAACTTTGTTTAACCTCCTTGGAATATAAAGAAATTGGACGTGATCTAACATGCTTGATAGCGTCTAAATGTCTTCACACAACACTTCTACCTCTTATGAAGTAGCCACCTGTTTTTGGATCATATCAACAACATTCTTAGCATCAGAGAAAATCTTCACACTTTTCCATCCAAGAGTAATAGCACATTCAAGTGCCTTTCTTATGGCAAGCGCTTCAGCAGTCATGGTTTTCCCAACATATTGAATTGAGGATCCATGGGCAAGAAGCAGTTTTCCAAGGCTATTCAAAGCCGCGACACCAATACTCGCATGTCTATCATCACACCGTAATCCTGCATCTGTAAATAATAAAACATCATCTTGAAAACATGTTAGTTTAGGCAGAAACTCATTTCCAGTTGAATGTCGTGCATTGAGGCAACTAGTCAATAGATCTTTATATTCTTCATACTCAAAAAGAGCTTTAGAAACACTATCAGTTGGCCCTAACATTTCCTGATTAAAGCACCAAGCATTCCGACCCTTCCAAATTTGCCACATAATATTAACACTCAAATTTAACAATTCAGTAGATTCAGGAAAGTGCATAGCAGTTAAGAATAAGTTGTACCACCACACAGAGAAGTCATTTATATTGTCAATATCTGTCCAATTAATAGGACTTTGTTTCCATACAAGCTGAGACCGGGGACATCTAAATAGCATATGTTCTATATCTTCACTTTCAAGATCACAAATCTTACACGTTTTATCCAGGTTCTATAATCTTTTAGCTAAGGTATAATTAACGGGCAAAGAATCACACACTTCCTTAGAAAATATTTAAGTTTATTTTTAATGTCTAAGTTCCACAAGGAATCCCAGAAGCTTTTAGGAAAAGAATGACAACTCGCCTGGGCTTCCGTAATCCTAAAAGTCTTACCGGTCAAACCCTTTGCTAAATAGTAACCTGACTTAACATCATAGTTTCCAGATTTTGGTTGATGCCACAGTAATATATCATTAAGACCTATGATGGATATGGGTATAGACAAAATGCATCTATATCTTCAGGCTCAAAGGTCGTGCTTATCTTATGAAGTTTCCAGGTATGCGTATCTTCGTTAATTAAGTCGGCCACCTTAAGATCTAAAATGTTTCGCATTTGAATACTTTTTGGAGTAAAACTATTATTTCTTGGAATCCAAGGATCAGTCCAAACATTTATATTATTCCCATCAGAGATCCTCCACCTTAGTCCAGTAACTAACAGATCTCTTCCCCACAAAATATTTCTCCAGATCTATAATCCTGTAGATGATGTAGAAACATCAAGGAAAGTGAAGTATGGAAAGTATTTGCTTTTAATAACTTTTGTTAACAACGAATCTGGGTACGACAATATACGCGAAGCTTGTTTAACCAACAAAGCCATATTGAAAGCCTTTAAATCCCTAGACTTGGAAATGCAGTAGAAAATTGCAGCAGCAGTGCAGGCCTGATTTGGCCTTCGCGTTCGCGAAGGTAGGCCCGCATTCGCGAAAGGTTAAGTTCTGAAGCACCGCATTCGCGTGAGGTGTGTCGCGTTCGCGTATAAGGAAATTGAGGCTCTATATGAATTGTTCTTCACATTCGCAGCCTAAGGCTCGCGTTCGCATAGTGGTATCAGTTAAAGCATCGCGTTCGCGAATGGGGCACCGCGTTCGCGAAGGGTATTTTGGTCTGAGGCAAGGATTGTTCATCAAGAACGCGTGAATGCGAGAGTGCCCTCGTGTTCGCATAGAGTAAAAGTCACCCGGGCAGAATGGTTTTTAAAAATATTTCCTCCGCGAGTCCAAGTTAATTTCCACCATTGTGGGCATCTTTGAGAGCTTTTGGACGGCAATCGAAGAGGGTTTCGACTGATAATTATTGGAGGTAAGATTTTTGAACTTAAAATACGATTATATTGTGAAATTGGTCTAGAAATTCATGGAAATTTAGCTAAAATGGAAGAACTAGGGCTTGAGATTTTGAGATTTTAAATTGAGGATTTGAGGGGTCATTTTAACTCCGATTTTGGTGCTCTTGATATGTATAGACTCGTGGCGAGATGAGGAATCCAGTGATGTGAATTTTGTAATTTTTCAAGAAGTGGGTCGGGGGCTCGGGTTTTGCTAATTTCGAGATTCTTGATATTTTTCGATTATTTTTTATTGGGTATTGTACCCTTAGCATATTGTGATGTATTCGCTCTGATTTTGGTTAGATTCGACGTGCGTGGAGGCCGATTTGAGGAGCAAGAGCGTCGAGAGCTAGAGATTTCACCGGTTCGAGATGAATAATGATTGTAAATGATATCCTGAGGGTTTGAAATCCCGGATTGCACATCGTAGTGCTATATTGAGGTGACCTGCACACCGGATAATGGGCGTGGGGTAGAGAGCCGCTGGAGATTATGACTTGGTCTGTCCCGATTGACTAAATTACTGCGTATTTGACTGGAATTTATTTTTATCACTATTATTTGGGTTGATTGCCATATTTGGATTCGTGCTAATTATTTGAACCCGTCGGGGATTATTTTCACTATTTTTCCTCACCGTTTTGACTTATTACTTGAACTGAGTCATACTGTTTCTCCACTACTTTACAACTCAACCACTTTTACTCAGATTGAGTCTTAAATGATAATTTAAATGATATTTTGGGCTGAGGACTACTGTTTTAATAGTGCCCGAGGGGCTTCTGATGATATTCTGACTGATTGGGGCCGAGGGCCAGATGTGAGGATACACTGAGGGATGTGAGACATAGGGCCTGGATGTGAGGGTTATATATGGATCGGACTGCACGCCACAGTAGTATATTATATGGATCAGACTGCACGCTGCAATAGTATATTATATGGACCGGATGGCACGCCGCAGTATGTATATATTGGATCGGACTGCACGCCGCAGTGATATAGCGCTTGGGCTGTAGGAGCCCCTCCGGAGTCTGCAGCCCCACAGTGAGTGCAGGTACCCATATGGATCGGGCTGCACACCACAGCGAGCTATGGATCGGGTTGCACGCCGCAGCGATATGTGGATCGGGCTGCGCGCCGCAGCGGTTATTATGTTATACTATTTTTGATAGTGATTTGAGAGAGAGAGCCCGAGGGGCCGAGAGTGTTGTGGAGAGTGTTGTGGAGAGTGAGCCTGGGGGGCTGGTTCAGTTGGAGATATTGCCTGAGGGGCGAGCTTTTATGTGCTCATTTTGCATATTTCTTGCCTTTTACCTGTTATACTGTGGTATTTGTGCCCGAGGGGCAAATTTTCTGTGCTAATCAGCACTAACTATTTTGTAACCGTTTTCGTAATTATTGAAAAGACCATTTTCGAAAGAGATTTGAACTGAGCCAAAACATTTCTAAAGATTTCACTGATTTCACTGTTTTCTCATAAATTGTATCCGGCTTCTGTATAGCATGTTGGTTGCTTTACGTGATTTCTGGCTGCTAAGTTATTATTTACTTTTATTACTCACTAAGTTAGAGTACTCACTTTACTCCCTACACCTCGCGTGCAGATGCAGGTACTGTTCACCCGGTAGCGGGTTTTGAGCTGGTTGAAGGTATTGCTATTGTGGCTGAGCAAAGTAACCGCCAGCATTCGCGGCACCGGATTACTTCCTTTGGTTCTAAATCTTATTCTATATATTGTTGGCCCTGTAGTTGTACTTAGACTTCTCTAGATGCTCCTGACTTGTGACACCCTGGTCGGGCTGTATTAGGTTGTATTTACGTTGATTAGTGTCACTAATTCATATTCGAACTGTTATATAAATGATTAACTGCTTTAAAGTGGTGTTCTGGAATAGTCGGACTGACCTTGTCTTCACGAGAGGCGCTATCACGACCGGAGCGGGGTTTGGGTAAATTCATATTCGAACTGTTATATAAATGATTAACTGCTTTAAAGTGGTGTTCTGGAATGGTCGGGCTGACCTTGTCTTCACGAGAGGCGCCATCACGACCGGAACGGGATTTGGGTCGTGACAAGTTGGTATTAGAGCCTAGGTTACTAGGTCTCACGATTCATGAGCAGGTTTAGTAGAGTCTCGTGGATAGGTATGGAGACGTCTGTATTTATCCTCAACGGGCTGCAGAACCTTTAGGAAAACTTCACATTCTTGAATTCTTATCGTGCGTCCTTGATTCAGCTTGAAAAGAAACTCTTGAAATTCTTTCCACGTGTTCGTATGCGTGCATGAGCGCTCAGTATCAGATGTGCCTTGAAGGCTTGTGATTCCCTGATCAAGGTGCGAGATCTAATCTTCGTAAGTTTGATGTTGGGCCAGTCCGGAGGACTTGAGGCCGGATCTTTGCCTATGGCTTGAGCACCGAGGTGCTGATTGTGTGAGCAGGTGATTTGAACTTATATGTTCGGTATTTTTCCTATTAGCCGGAATGGCGGTTGGATATCCATGTGATGAGTATGTTAGTACTTCGAGATGTATCTATGTGACTTGGTATTGATGAAGAAGTCTACTGGATAATAGAGGAATTGTCAAGAGTTCGTTTCCTATTGTGATTTGATGTGTAGCCCGAATATGGGCTCGTGAAGAATATTTTCGTGTCTGCTAGTTGGAAAGTGAAGTGCATTACATGTGGCAGAATGAGTTTAGACCCAGGAAGACTAAATGACTGTGTAATGTGTATGACGGTGGAAGTTATGCTAAAATATTAAATTGGGGCAAAGCAGGTGGGTTATCTCCTGCAGAGTGTTCTTACGTGGTATGATCCTTATGTGTATGTTAGAAGATCTAATGTGTAATTGAGGGTACGTGTTGAAATTTGAAAATTTGGGTCGCTAAAGAGAGTGGATTCAACTGATGTGGGGATGAATGTGAGATTTTCCGAGGATTACAGTACTAGATGATCTGTGTTTTCACGAACTTGTACATGATTTGAGTTTAATCTCACTATGGTATTGTGGCATCATTAGAGTAAAAATGTTATGGGTTGTTGAGTGTGTCTTGATATATGGCTTCGAGCCAAGTTGGAGAGTTTACTATTGATTAGCTAATTGTACGGTCATGTGCTATGTTGGCGTCAGTTGGAGTGTACGGGTGAGTCAGTTGTGACTAGAGTAAAGGCAAGGGTTATATTATGTCCCATAGGGTATGAACATCACAAAATGTCTAGAGTTGTTGTTGGTAAAGAATGCTCGGTGCATAGAGCAGGAAATTGCTTGGTGGTATTGGGATGAGGATCTCATTTTGCGGTATCAGAGTGCCAATAAGGCACGAGTGGTTCTGTTTGTTAAGTCAGGTAATTAGCAGTTTGAATGAGACTGAATGACGGGGTTTCAATGTGTTCAAGAGTCCACAGGAAACAATCGGGTATCTTAAAGTTGCATGTGTGGTTAGAAACTGTGTTTTGTTCGGAAAGGTCAAGACTTGTGCTATTTTATGCTAATTATGGGATTCCATGTATCGGTATCTGAGAAGTAAAGGTGGCGAATTTAGATTCGCAAGAAGTTCTTCAGAGTGAAGTATTCTGGAATGTGGTAGTTCTGGGAACATTTGAGAGAGTATTTAGTGGCTTATGGGTCTTAGACAGTGTGGTATTGTGCTTGAGTCTCGTGTAGTGAGCCTAGATTGAAGAACTGTGGTGCTACAGCAAGAGGGAATATAAAGGTGATGATGAATCAGGAGGGAAAATAGATAGATGGAATAGCTTGGCAGTAGACCGAATCGGTATGGTAAGGGTATGATTAATTCTTTGTATGTGTTCAAGGTAATGAGCCCTTACGGGTATTTTGCAACAAAGCTCCTGAGTGCTGACAACTTGTCTAGTCTGGTCTGGTTAGAAGGATTCAGTCATGACAGTTTAGCTTGTGCAAATGGAATTAGGGAAGAATTCTTGTTGGGTTTCACCATGGTTTAGAGATGTATATATCTTCTATGGGCATGCGAAGCATGGAATGCGTAATGATTTTCTTCCAAATGGGATCAGTGGAAGTTGTTGGCTAGGTGAGTTACAGTTCAGTTCTAAAAAGAAGTTCATAAAACTCTTAAGTAAAGAGTAGCCTCAGATAATGAAGGAAATGATACTGCTAATTGGAAGTGATTTGATGAGAGTATTTGTCTCAGAAAGGGGTAATGTGACTTAACTGATAATACTTCGGTAGTATTGCAGTGCTTTCTTGCTAGATCGACTGCTGATATCTGAGTTTGTGTGATGGCACAGGGGAATTTCAGAATATCTTTCGTGGTATGATTGGGTACTTGAGGTGTGGTGTATATTCATACGGCAGAATTTGGGATCAGGTATGGTGATTCATGTGCTATATGGAGTTGGAGACTGGGTGCTTCAGGTACAGACTATGTAGTAGTTGTGGATCGTGTGTATCGGCATCGTTTAGCGGCTATTGGGATTTGGAGGCCCGAGTGGATCCTTCTTTGCTTGGTATGTTAGATTTTGGATATGATATTGGGGTATGGACTGGCTGTCTCAGTGTTTGGTTATTCTAGACTATTGCGCTATAGGCTATGCCGGAACATGCCACGGGTGGAGTGGCGAGGTGCATCGGACTATGTTCTAGCTAATGCTGCATTGTGGGCCGGGGCCGGGCGTAAACGGGCCGGGCTTTGCGGTCCCGGTCTTGGTGGGCCTGGGCTCTGGAGGTCCCGGGCTTGGTGGGCCTAATAGGTGGAACCGGCCCGTGACGGGCCTAAGCCCATTGTGGTCCTGGGCTTAGCGGGCCGGGCTCGTGGGCTTAGCGGGCCTAATGGGCTTTTTTTTTAATGCAATTTCTTGTAAACCATATATATATGTATATATATAAATTGCTCTTATATATGGATATATAAATATATGTAGTATGTATAATATAGAAATATAATTAATAAAGTGTTTGACGAAAAAGTAAAATAACGAAATAATAGTAAAACTAAATTGGCATGCTTAATAAATTAATAACAAAGTACAACATGAAGCATAATACC
>MU667924.1:62404-78673 GCA_026770625.1 Nicotiana glauca
ATATATATATATATATATATATATATATATATATATATATATATATATATATATATATATATATATATATATATATATATATATATATATATTATGTGTGTATATATATAGTATATTTTATATATTGGGGGCCAAATGACTATTTTTGCAACTTCCAAATGGTCAAAATTGCAGCCCAACGGCTATTTCTTAAATTTTTGACCGTTGCCTTTTTTTTTAAATTTTTTTTTAAAATATTACCGTTAAGGCCCGCTAGGCCCGCCAGGACCGGCCCAGGCCCGCCAGCCGGTCCCGGGCTCGTGGGCTTAAATCTTGTGCCTGGCCCGCCACGGGCTTTTTGCACCATATAGGCCCAGCACGCCAGGATCGGCTCACCAGGCCCGTTAGGACTGCGGGCGCGGTCCAGGACCAGCCCACAATACAGGGTTAGTTCTAGCAGAGTGGCTTGTATTCCAAAGACCAGCGGAGAGCTGGGGAGGACTGCTTTTCTTAATTGGGCCTTCGTGATGGATGTCAGTGCAGATGTTTCTACCATTGGTTCAGTTTTGGTGTTAAGGGACTTTTCGAATACGTTTCTTGTGGTTGGGCATGTCGCTGGGTGAGGTTATGGATTTCGATATTGATTTGGTGCCGGGCACCGTATCGTACGGCTCCGGTAGGAGTTGTAGTAGTGGAAGGAGCAGCTTCAGGCTCCTTGGTTATGAGTTCGTTGGTAGGCTGATGTGGCGACGTATTCAGCTTGAGTTGTTATTCTATGTTGTGAGACGTTATGATTTGTTGATTATGGGCACCTGTGGTGTGGTTCTATTGGGGATTCATAGTGAAAGTTGAGAGGGAAGAGTAATTGGAAGTTGCTCGGTAAATGGAGTGTTGGTTATGACCTATCAGGTTGTGTGTCGTATGTCATTTGTTCCACCGTGGGTGTAATGAAATGCTTTGGTTTCAGACATCAAATTGTGTGTGGCTATCGATTTTGAGCAAAGTGACTTGAGGTGCTTCATGTGTAATAATGTTTGGATAGGATCGCGCAATGTATCGAGGCTACATGGAGATATGACCTTTTGGGTAGATTCATGTGTTCTATTATATGATGTGAGACGGGGTCTCAACCTTGTGTTGTGATGGTACTGATGAGCTTGAGGTACAGCTCTTTTGTGTGAGTCATTTTTTTGTGAATTGAGTATGTTCAGACTGTTTCTTATTGGTGCGCGAATTATGCAAGTTGTGGCTTAGGCCTGTATTGGGGTGTCATATCACCAGAGTGGTGTGATGGATTCGAGGTGATCGTTGGGGTCACTAATGAATACGAACATATTTGACTTCAGCTTGTTGGAAGGATAATATCGAGGTCCCGCTCGAAAATCTGTTGTGGTATTAGTCAGAAGGGGAGTGGCTTCATGAATGGTTGATCTGAGAAATGGTTACAGTTTGCTGCGTGTTTCATTTATCGTTGGTAGTATATGAAAGTGTTGGAATAAGACTTTAGATAAATAAGAGGCTTTATATTGGTATCTGGTTGTTGTGGGTAACTACTATGAATAAAAGTTATCGTTTCGAGTGCTTGGATTATATGGTATATCATATGATTTCACCCGAGGTTGAAGGTATGGTTATTACATCTGGTTCGGGATTATTCAAAGTATAGGTGTGAGGTTTGATCGTATTGATGGTTTCAGAAGTGAAAAGGTAGTTCTATGATTTATGGGCTAGACTGGATTGGGTAATTTCAGCTATGTTGTGCTATCGGGCCTATATGAGATAGGGTGATGCGGGATCACCCTCGGGTATATGCTTGGTAAGGTTATTCAGTTATTGGTTGGCTTCTAGGACAACTTTGGGTTCGCTCGAGGACGAGCGTTTGTTTAAGTTGGGAAGGATGTGACGACCCGACCCGTCGTCTCATGTGTTACTGTTCCGTTTCCCCCATTTTATGCTTCTTCATGTATCGTTATCGGTATTCTGTGTGTTAGAGATAATTCGGATTGGTTTTGATGGGAAATGAGACGCTTAGTCTCTTTAAGGAAGGTTTGGTTTGGAAAAGTCAACCGGATGTTGACTTATGAGTTAGAGCGCTCGGATGTGATTTTCGGTGGTTCGGTTAGCTTCGGGAGATGAATTGTGACTTAGGAGCGTGATCGGAAGTGATTTTTGAGGTCCGGTGTAGAATTAGGCTTGAATTGGCGAAGTTAGTGTTTTGGCGATTTCCGGTTGATAGGTGAGATTTTGATCTGAGGGTTAGAATGGAGTTCCGAGAGTTGCAGTAGCTTCGTTAGGTGATTTGGGATGTGTGTGCAAAATTTCATGTCATTTGGAGTTGATTTGGTTGGGTTTTTGATCAAATGCGTGTTTCGGAAGTTTTTGAAAAACTTAAGCTTGAATTCGATGAGAATTGAGGGTTTTTAGCGTTGTTTGGGGTGTTTTGATTATTTGAACAAGTTTGGGTGATGTTATAGGATACATTGGTGTTTTTCGTTGAGGTCCTGTTTTGATGATTTGAACAAGTTTGGGTGATGTTATAGGATACATTGGTGTTTTTCGTTGAGGTCCCGGGGGTCTCGGGTTGACTTCGGGTAGCTAACGGAGAGTTTTACACTTGGAAATGCAATAGAAAATTGCAGCAACAGTGCATGCCTGATTTGGCCTTCGCGTTTGCGAAGGCAGGCCCGCGTTTGCGGAAGGTTAAGTTCTGAAGCTCCGCATTCGAGTGAGGTGTGTCGCGTTCGCGTATAAGGAAATTGAGGCTCCGTATGAATTGTTCTTCGCGTTCGCGTTCTAAAGGCTCGCATTTGCATAGTGGTATCAGTTAAAGCATCGCGTTCGTAGTTGGGACACCGCATTCGCGAAGGGTATTTTGGTCTGAGGCAAGGATTGTTCATCGCGAATGCGAGAGTGCCCTCGCGTTCGCATAGAGTAAAGTCACCTGGGCAGAATGGTTTTTAAAAACATTTCCTCCGCAAGTCCAAGTTAATTTCCACCATTGTTGGGCATCTTTGAGAGCTTTTGGATGGGAATCGAAGAGGGTTTCGACTGGTAAGATTTTTGAACTTAAAACACGATTATATTGTGAAATTGGTCTAGAAATTCTTGGAAATTTAGCTAAAATGGAAGAACTAGGGCTTGAGATTTTGAGATTTTAAATTGAGGATTTGAGGGGTCATTTGAACTCCGATTTTGGTGCTCTTGATATGTATAGACTCGTGGCGAGATGAGGAATCCGGTGATGTGAATTTTGTAATTTTTTGAGAAGTGGGCCCGGGGCTCGGGTTTTGCTAATTTCAAGATTTTTGATATTTTTCGATTGTATTCTATTGGGTATTGTTCCCTTAGCATATTGTGATGTATTCGCTCTGATTTTGGTTAGATTCGACGTGCGTGGAGGCCGATTTGAGGGGCAAGGGCGTCGAGAGCTAGAGATTTCACCGGTTCAAGGTGAGTAATGATTGTAAATGATATCCTGAGGGTTTGAAACCCCGGATTACACATCGTAGTGCTATATTGAGGTGACTTGCATGCCGGATAGTGGGTGTGGGGTAGAGCACCGCTGGGGATTGTGACTTGGTCCGTCTTGATTGATTAAATTACCGCGTATTTGACTGGAATTTATTTGTTATCACTATTGTTTGGGCTGATTGCCATATTTGGGCTTCATGCTAATTATTTGAACCCTTCGGGGATTATTTTTACTGTTTTGACTTATTACTTGAACTCAGTCATACTGTTTCTCCACTACTTTACAACTCAGCCACTTTTACTCAGATTGAGTCTTAAATGATAATTTAAATGATATTTTGTGCTGAGGACTACTGTTTTAATAGTGCCCGAGGGGCTTGTGATGATATTCTGACTGAGTGGGGCTGAGGGCCAGATGTGAGGATATATTGAGGGATGTGAGGCCTAGGGCCTGGATGTGAGGGTTATATATGGATCGGACTGCACGCCGCAGTAGTATATTATATGGATCGGACTGCACGCCGCAGTTGTATATTATATGGATCGGACTGCACGTCGCAGTAGTATATTATATGGATCGGACTGCACATCGCAGTAGTATATTATATGGATCGGACAGCACGCCGCAGTATGTATATATTGGATCGGACTGCACGCCGCAGTGATATAGCGCTTGGGCTGTAGGAGCCCCTCCGGAGTCTGCACCCCCATAGTGAGCGCATATACCCATATGGATCGGGATGCACACCGCAGCGAGCTATAGATCGGGCTGCACGCCACAGCGATATGTGGATCGGGCTGCGCCCCATAGCGGTTATTATGTGATACTGTTTCTGAGAGTGATTTGAGAGAGAGAGAGCCCAAGGGGCCGAGAGTGTTGTGGAGAGTGAGCCCGAGGGGCTGGTTCAGTTTGAGATATTGCCCGAGGGGCGAGCTTTTATGCTCTTATTTTGCATACTTCTTGCCTTTTACCTGTTATACTGTGGTATTTGTGCCTGAGGGGCGTATTTTCTGTGCTAATCAGCACTAACTATTTTGTAACCATTTTCGTAATTATTGAAAGGACCATTTTCGAAAGAGATTTGAACTGAGCCAAAACATTTCTAAAGATTTCACTGATTTCTCATAAATTGTACCCGACTTCCGTATAGCATGTTGGTTGCTTTACGTGATTTCTTGATGCTAAGTTATTATTTACTTTTATTACTCACTGAGTTGGAGTACTCACTTTACTCCCTACACCTCGTGTGCAGATGCAGGTATTGTTCACCTGGTAGTGGGTTTTGAGCTGGTTGAAGGTATTGCTATTGTAGCTGAGCAGAGTGACCGCCAGCGTTCGCGACACCGGATTACTTTCTTTGGTTATAAATTTTATTCTGTATATTGTTGGCCCTGTAGTTGTACTTAGACTTCTCTAGATGCTCGTGACTTGTGACACCCCGGTCGGGCTGTATTGGGTTGTATTTATGCTGATTAGTATCATTACTTCATATTCGAACTGTTATATAAATGATTAACTGCTTTAAAGTAGTGTTCTGGAATGGTCGGGCTGGCCTTGTCTTCATGAGAAGCGCCATCACGACCGGAGCGGGGTTTGGGTCGTGACATTTTGGTTTGAACCTCGGGTTTTGACCATGTGGGCCCGGGGTCGATTTGGACTTTTTAGGAAAAACTTTAGAAATACCATTTTCATGCATTAGAATTGATTCATTTAGCATTTATTGATATAGTTAAGTAACTTGTGACTAGGTACAAGCGAATTGGTGGCGGAAATAATAGTTAAAGCGGTAGTTAATGCTTGAATTGTGTTCGTGGCATCGAGGTAAGTGTTTGGTCTAACCTTAGCTTGAGGAATTAGGAGTGGTGTCTTATTTTCTATGTGTGAGTTGTGAAATACGATGTATAGGCACGGTGACGAGTATCTATACATCGGTGTCAAGCATGCGCTCTCGTATTGTAATTGTTGTGACTCCGTTGTGATTTGTTCATGCCTAATATGTTAACTACCATTGTTGGTTCACTTGTCGGGATGTTATTGTTTATGATATGGTCTCCCTTTCCGGGATGTTATTGTTTACGATATTGTCTTCCTTGCCGGGATGTTGTTTTACTCTTGTTCCCTTGCTGGGATTCTTTTATGACTGATGTTGACTTGTAAATGGGATCAGGTGGCACGCCGCCACGGTGATATATGAAATGGGAGCGGGTTGCATGCCTGCAACAAGATATAGAAAATGGAAGCGAGTTACATGTCTGCAACGAGATATATGAAATGAGAGCGAGTTGCACGTCTGCAACGAGATATATGAAATGGGAGCAATTTGCACGCCTGCAACGAGAGCAGGTTGCACGCCTGCAACAAGATATATGAAATGGGAGCGGGTTGCACGCCTGCAACAAGATATATCTGAAATGGGATCGGGTTGCACTCCTGCAACAAAGAAGAAATTAAAGTGAATAATGTGTTTGTTTTCCTTATCCTTGTTAGCAATTGAATTTAGGTTCTTTACATTCCTCTTTTGGTATTCAGTTGTTACCTGATACTCCCCGCAACATGTTTTTCCTCCTCCCATTGTTAGCTGTAAATATCTGCTTTAATTTTTCTGTTGTATATGATTTAACTGCACAGGTTTATTTGGTAGTCTATTCCTAGCCTCGTACTACTTCATCGAGGTTAGGCTAAGCACTTACCCGTACATGGGGATAGGTTGTGCTGATACTATACTCTGCACTGTGTGCAGACTGGTACCGGAACGTTTTTGGACCGCAGTGAGGTTGCTGCCTTCAGTCCAACACGCGACCCAAGGTAGTCCTGCAGACGTCCGCGAGCCTTGGCGTCTCCTTCTATCATTTCCTTCTGTTTTTACTTATTAAGAGACATAATCGTGTATTTCTATTTAGACTTTGTTTGTAGTACGATCTATATCGTCCGTGACTTTGTGACACCAAATTCTGGGTAGTGTTATACTTCGGATTCATGTAATAATATTTGGTTAAACAACTAAGTTTTCGTCTTCTGCATTTTTAGGTATTTAATTTTTCGCTGTTGATCACTTATTATATTGAACTATTGAACATGCTCAATAAAAAGGGTAATGAATTTATAATGCTCAATTTGCCTAGCTTTTACGAGTAGACGCCATTCACTACTAGAAATTCGAAAAAACACAATCATAGCGACCAAACATGCCTGGTCTATATTAAGCTAGTCCATTTACCTTAAGGACCAAACTTGGTCGCTAATTAGTGACCAACTTTGGTTTCTCAGGTGAAAGGACCAAATTTTCCTAACAAAGCGTATAGCGACCCTTTGGTCGCCTAAATATTTTAATATTATATATTTGACGACCAAAGTTGGTCACCAGATGTGAAATATTAAGCGACCTACTTTGGTTGCTATATTAATAAATGTTACTCCCTCCGTTTCAATTTATGTGAACTTATTTGACTGGGCACGGAGTTTAAGAAAAGAGAGAAGACTTTTGATCTTGTGGTGTAAAATGAGGTACCTTTATTTTGTGTGGCTATAAATCATTGCATAAGGGTAAATTATTTTCAAATAAGGAAAGGGGTCATTCTTTTTGGCACGGACTAAAAAGGAAATAGGTTCACATAAATTGAAACGGAAGGAGTATAATTTTTTATTTAATGTTCGACCAAAATTGGTCGCTAATGGAAAGAATTAATTTTTTTTTTTATAAATTACCAGAAATTGATTATTTAAAATACACTAGCGACCAAAATTGGTCGCTATTTCCCAGAAAATTGTTTTTTTTAAAGTGAACAGCGACCAACTGGAGACCAAAGTTGGTCGCTTTTTTTGGTATATTTTTGGCAGAAACTGCCTGTTTTGGCTGCTACACCACCTGTCAGCTTATACCAAATATCCTAAACAGGTATTTTATGCCAACAACAACAACAACATCAACAACACTAAAACGCAATAAAATATAATAGTAGTTCATTTGTCACATTAGATAACATTAAGCTAACAAAACTAAGTTAACGATTATTACAAGCTCATTCAAAAACTAGTTCTATTGTCTAGTTCAAAGTATATAAAGTAGTTCTTTTAGCATCCTCGTTCAAAAGTTGGATTGCCTCAGCCGACTTGTTTGGTGGCTGACTGCGTATGAATTCTCCCACATCAGCTGTGAAGCAAATCTATAAAAAAAATTATATTGAATTAATATTTCAAAATTTATATAAAAGTAAATCAAAATACTTAATAAAAACTAAAAAACTTACATGTATAGTCGAGGCTCGACGCTCTACCCATCTTTCTAAATCAGTCTCTTTCTTCTTCTTTACATTACGAGATTCATTGAATAGCTCATCTTGCTTCATTGGCATCGTAAAGTTGTCCGGTGGCTTTGGTGATTATCCTCGTGGTACTATTACTCAGGATGAATTTGGATACAGAGAATAACTTGGATACAGTAGCTGACAGGGTATGTCTTTTGATCAATTGTCGTTCTCGTTAGCGACAATGATGTTGAGACTGCAATGGCATATGTTTCAAATAGTGATGGTGTAGGCAGGAATTTTAACATTTCCTAATTAGATAAAAGAAATATTATAGAGGAATTCTATACTTCATTTTCCAAGAAGAAAAAAGGTTTAATTGAGAGTGACAAGGGTGATAGTGACGGAATATTTCCCGTCGGTCATGGCAGTTCCCATAAAATGGGGATCATAAGACTCTATGATAACAAAGATTATAGGATGCTTTGTTATCAACTTTCTTCTAAGTCTGAACTGTACATTCTTAATGAGATATTGATGATATATTCTTCGAATTTAGACAATGATTTGACTAACAAAAGTATGGAACTACTAATCAAAAGAATTAAAGCTAAAACGTTTTTCTTGGTAGAGAAGGATGCTGAAAAATATTTTAGCTTTAATTATTTTGAGTAGTAGTTCCATACTTTTGTCAGTCAAATCATTGTCTGAATCCGAAGAATATATCACCAATATCTCATTAAGCTTGTACGGTTTAGACTTGGAAGAAAGTTGAGAACAAAGCTTCCTATAGTCTTTGTTATCATAGAGTCTCATGATCCTCGTTTTATGGGAACTGGCATGACCGACGAGAAGCTTTTCGTCACCATCACCCTTGTCACTCCCAATTAAACTCCTTTTCCTCTTGGAAATTAAAGTATAGAATTCCTCTATTACTTCTTCTTTTATCTACTTAGGAAATGTTAAACTCCTACCGACACCATAACTATTTGAAACACATGTTCTTGCCTTCTCATCATCGTTGTCACTAATGAGAAGAACAATTAAAGGCACACTCTGCCAGATACTGTGTTTTAGCTATTATTGGTGGAAGTTCCTTTGCATGTCTAATGTTACCATTAACCCCTTCTACAAAATCCTCCCGCAATCTAAAATTCCAATACATAAACCAAAATTTTAATTCATATCCTAAAGGTTCAACTCATATCCAAAAAAAATCAATTAATAATCTAAAATTCCAATTCATAAACAAAAATTCCAGTCATATCCTAAAGGTTCAATTCATATCCTAATGGTTCAACTCATATCCTAAAAAATTCAATTAACAATATAAAATTCCAATTCATAAACAAAAATTCAAGTCATATCCTAAAGGTTCTAGTCATATCCTAAAATCTCAAGTTCATATCCTAAAATTCCAATTCATATCCTAAAGCTTTAATTCATATCCTAAAGGTTCTAATCATATACTAAAGGTTCTAGTCATATCCTAAAATTTCAAGTTCATATTCTAAAATTCCAATTCATAAACTAAAATTCCAATACATATCCTAAAGGGTCTAGTCATATCCTAAAGGTTCTAGTCAAAATTTATATAAAAGTAAATCAAAATACTTAATGAAAAGTAAAAAACTTATAGGTATGTAGTCGAGGCTCGACCCTCCTTTCTGAATCAGTCTCTTTCTTCTTCTTTACAATACGAGTTTTATTGAATAGCTCATCTTGCTTCATTGTCATCATAAAGCTGTCTGGTGGCTTTGATACAGAGAATAACTTGGATACAGTACCTAACAGAGTGTGTCTTTGATCAATTGTTGATCTCATTATCTACAATGATAATGAGAAGGCAACGACATGTGTTTCAAAATAGTGATGGTGTAGGTAGGATTTAACATTTCCTAAGTAGATAAAAGAGGTTATAGAGAAATTCTCTACTTCACTTTCCAAGAGGAAAATAAATTTGATTGATAGTGACAAGGTTGATGAAGACGTAAGGTTTTCCGTTGGTCGTCGCAGTTCCTATAAAACGTGGATCATAAGACTTTATGATGACAAAGATTATAGGAAGTTTTATGCTCAACTTTCTTCCAAGTCTGATCCGTACAATCTTAATGTGATATTGGTGATATTTCTTCGGATTCAGAGAATGATTTGACCGACAAAAGTATGGAAATGCTCTTAAAAAGAATTAAAGGTAAAACGTTTTTCTTGGTAGAGAAGGATGCTGAAAAACATTTTACTTTTAATTATTTTTAAGAGAATTTCCATACTTTTGTCGGTCAAATCATTCTCTGAATCCGAAGAAATATCAACAATATCACATTAAGCTTGTACGGATCAAACTCGAAAGAAAGTTGAGTACGAAACTTTCTATAATCTCTGTAATCATAGAGTGTTATGATCCCCGTTTTATGGGAACTTCCATGACCAACGGAACACCATCCGTCTTTATCAACCTTGTCACTCTCAATTAAACTTATTTTCCTCATGGAAAATGAAGTACAAAATTCCTCTATAAGCTCTTTTTTTATCTACTTAGGAAATATTAAATTCCTACCTACACCATCACTATTTGAAACACATGCCATTGCCTTCTCATCATCATTGTCACTAATGAGAAGAACAATTAAAGGCACATTCCACCAGGTACTGTGTCTTAGTTATTCTTGGTGGAAGTTCCATTGCATGTCTAATAACGTCATCAACCTCTTCTACAAAATCCTCCCGCAATCTAAAATTCCAAAACATAAACTAAAAGTTTAATTCATATCCTAAACCTTTAATTCATATCCACAAAGGTTCAACTCATATCCTAAAGGTTCAACTCATATCCTAAAAAGTTCAAGTCATATCGTAAAATTTTAATTTATATCCTACAAGTTCAATTCACAAGAACAAAACCTAAAAATTAAAAGTTCATCAGTTCTTATCCTACGAGTTTAAACATAAACTAAAAGTTCAATTTATATCCTATAAATTCAACTCATACATAAAAGTTTCAATTTATATCCTACAAGTTCAACTCATATCCTAAAATATTCAATTCATATCCTAAAAATTCAACTCAAACATAAAAGCTTCAATTTATATCCTACAAGTTCAATTCACAAGAACAAAACCTAAAAACTAAAAGTTATATTCATATCCTACGAGTTTAAACGTAAACTAAAAGTTCAATTCATATCCTAAACCTTCAATTCATATCCACAAAAGTTCAAGTCATATCCTAAAGGTTCAACTCATATCCTAAAAAGTTCAAGTCATATCGTAAAATTTCGATTTATATCTAAAGGTTCAATACATATGCTAAAGGTTCAATTTATATCCTAAAAGTTCAACTCATATCCTAAAAGGTTCAATTCATATCCTAAACCTTCAATTCATATCCCCAAAAGTTCAAGTCATATCCTAAACCTTCAATTCATATCCCCAAAAGTTCAAGTCATATCCTAAACCTTCAATTCATATCCCCAAAAGTTCAAGTCATATCCTAAACCTTCAATTCATATCCCCAAAAGTTCAAGTCATATCCTAAACCTTCAATTCATATCCCCAAAAGTTCAAGTCATATCCTAAACCTTCAATTCATATCCCCAAAAGTTCAAGTCATATCCTAAACCTTCAATTCATATCCCCAAAAGTTCAAGTCATATCCTAAACCTTCAATTCATATCCCCAAAAGTTCAAGTCATATCCTAAACCTTCAATTCATATCCCCAAAAGTTCAAGTCATATCCTAAACCTTCAATTCATATCCCCAAAAGTTCAAGTCATATCCTAAACCTTCAATTCATATCCCCAAAAGTTCAAGTCATATCCTAAACCTTCAATTCATATCCCCAAAAGTTCAAGTCATATCCTAAACCTTCAATTCATATCCCCAAAAGTTCAAGTCATATCCTAAACCTTCAATTCATATCCCCAAAAGTTCAAGTCATATCCTAAACCTTCAATTCATATCCCCAAAAGTTCAAGTCATATCCTAAACCTTCAATTCATATCCCCAAAAGTTCAAGTCATATCCTAAACCTTCAATTCATATCCCCAAAAGTTCAAGTCATATCCTAAAGGTTCAATTCATATCCTAAAAATTCAACTCATACATAAAAGCTTTAATTTACTACAAGTTCAATTCACAAGAACAAAACCTAAAAACTAAAAGTTATATTCATATCCTACGAGTTTAAACATAAACTAAAAGTTTAATTTATATCTTAAAAATTCAACTCATACATAAAAGCTTTAATTTACTACAAGTTCAATTCACAAGAACAAAACCTAAAAACCAAAAGTTATATTCATATCCTACGAGTTTAAACATAAACTAAAAGTTCAATTCATATCCTAAAAATTCAACTCATACATAAAAGCTTCAATTTATATCCTACAAGTTCAATTCACAAGAACAAAACCTAAAACCTAAAAGTTATATTCATATCCTACGAGTTTAAACATAAACTAAAAGTTCAATTTATATCCTAAAAATGCAACTCATACATAAAAGCTTCAATTTATATCATACAAGTTCAACTCATATCCTAAAAGATTCAATTCATATCCTAAAAATTCAACTCATACACAAAAGCTTCAACTTATATCATACAAGTTCAACTCATATCCTAAAAGGTTCAATTCATATCCTAAAAATTCAACTCATACATAAAAACTTCAATTTATATTCTACAAATTCAATTCACAAGAACAAAACCTAAAAACTAAAAGTTATATTCATATCCTACGAGTTTAAACATAAACTAAAAGTTCAATTTATATCCTAAAAATGCAACTCATACATAAAAACTTCAATTTATATTCTACAAATTCAATTCACAAGAACAAAACCTAAAAACTAAAAGTTATATTCATATCCTACGAGTTTAAACATAAACTAAAAGTTCAAGCCATATCCTAAAGGTTCAATTTATATCCTAAAATTTCAATTTATAACTAAACCATCAAAACAATACAAAGATTCAAGGTTATAATTCAAACCTAAAAGTTAGGATCATATCCGAAAAATTTAAGTCATACCCTAAAAATTTAGTGTTTCTTCTCTTCTAACCATTTCATCTCCAAATTAGTAGGTAAAACTAAATATTTTAGCTACTAACAATTATCATAGATTTAATTTAGCTAAGAACAATTAATTTTTACAAATCAAACTAGAAGGAATTAAACAAAATCAGTGTATTTCGAAAAAAACAAAGAAAGGAGAGAGAAAGCTACCTGGACAGTGGAGGGCACCGACAGTGGAGCTGCTGCCGCCGGCGGGCATCAATGGCATCGGTGGCGCCGCTGCTGGAGGGAGATGGAAGGGGAGGGGGGTTTGAGTGTGAGAGAGAGAATAGAGGGTTTGGGGAAATGTTTTGAAGAAAATAAGAGAATGGGAGGGAAACCCATTTTTTACACTCTATTTTTACAAAAAGCGACCAACGTTGGTCGCTAATTTTGGTAGCAAATGTGTATTGACTATTTTGACCAAAATAGCGACCAAAGTTGGTCGCTAATTTCTGACCGTTTGACCAGAATAACGACCAACATCGGTCGCTATATCTTTAATTTATTTTAATTCAATTCAATTTAATATATATATAAGCTATATTCGATACAGTATTACCTAATATACTTATACTCAGTGCATAGTATAGCGTAAGTATATATATATATATATATATATATATATATATATATAAAAGCTATATTCGATACAGTATTACCTAATACACTTATACTTAGTGCATAGTATAGCATAAGTGTGTACACACACACACACACACACACACACATATACACACGCACGATTCATAGTACTATTTATCCCTTGTATTAAAAAAGTATTAACGACCTATATTTATATTATTTAAATAATAAATACAAAAGTGATTTTTAATTTTGACCATTATTGACCTGAATAGAGACCAACTTTGGTTGCTATTTTTTCAAGAATTTAATTTAGCGACCAAAGTTGGTCGCTATATTTAAATCAAATTTAATTATATTTTATATAATATTTAAATTAATAATATAATTATTAAAATTGTATAACTGGGTCCCATTTAAGCGACCAAAGTTGGTCGCTATCTGCCTACCCTTTATTTAGCGACCACGTTGGTCGCTATATATATATACATACATATATATATTTATATTTATATTTTATAATTTTTTTAAAATAATAATATAATTATTAAAATTTTGTAGGTAAGTCCCACTTGAGCGACCAACATTGATCGCTAATCTCAGTAAATGTTTCACCAAGAAAGTCTGACCAGTCTAGTCAATATTTTGATTAATATAGTGACCTAGCGACCAATCTTGGTCATTATTTTGTTTCTTTTATTTATTTTATTATTTTTGCTAGTTTAGTTGGTCGTTTTTTTCCTCAGACCAACTTTGATCGTTAAGTTTTAATCGTTTTGTTCCGGATTTCTTGTAATGATTATAATTTTCGAAGATGGAAAATCCAGGTTGTGACACTTTTCTGTCGATTTACTGCTACATTCTTTTGGTTAACATAAACGCCGTCTACATATGCATGCACTAACCAGTTAAAAGTCACTCTCGCCAAACTTAAAAAGGAAAAACGAAAGCAATAGAATATAGAAAACAAAACGTCTATATAAATCCAACAGCAAGTGGGGACTCCTCAAAAAAGAAAGTTCTTTTCACCACACTGTATATGCGCTTTAGCCTAACAAAGTCTTTTTCACCGCACTCTATATGGGATTCACGCGTATTTAGGGTTTGAAGTTTATTCACGGGTTTAGCTTTCTAGTCTTTTTTAAGTTATCAAGTTTAAACTATTAATTCGTACATATTAAAAAAGATTAATATAAATATAGGGTTTGAACCAAAATTATTGAGTTTGAAGATCGAAACTCTAGCTCTGCTACTGGTGCTTTAGCAGCCCCTGGACAGTCCGAAGCACAAGGTATTCCGCATTCATTCTGGGTTAGGGGAAGGTCTGCAGCCCAAGGAGTGTAATGTAAACTGTCTATTTTAATGCAAGCATTAGTAAATATTTTCACAGTTCAAACCCATGACTTATAGCATAAATAACTTTACAATTGCTCTAAAGCACCGAGATAACTAGTGCTTTAGCCTAACAAAGTTTGTGCTTCAGCCTAAAATATTCTTATCCTTGAAGATGCTTTGGGGTCAAAAAGCTAGAGCATAAAGCAGAAAGTTACTGAATAATATGCTTTTCAGCAGCGTAAAATTCTAAACATAACAGCTGCAGCCATGTTGAATATGATTATATTTTGATTGTATACGTTGAACAATATGAAACTTGCGTCCAATCAAAGTATTGGTGATTTACTGATTCCTAAAGTAAAAAACTTCAAGTCAATCGTAAAAAGCACTATCCCACCAAAGTTGTAATTATTGCTCTTTCGTCTCCACATTGAACCTAAAAGACCCTTTAGCTCATGTTCCCTCCTTGCATTAATAATTACAATTATCCTTAGTTTCGGTCTTAATCAACTTTATATTTCACACAATTATTTTATAATGAATTTAATTTTTATGCACCGACAATATCAAATATATAAAAGAAAGTTTCATGTATTGCTAAATAAAATGTGAGATCACCTAACATGAGACTTGCGTAAAATATCATTGTTATAACATGTGTAATCACACTGATGATACTGTAATGATGCTTTACCCTGTCAAAATATATATTTCTTAAATCTAAAAGATAAAGTTGGCTTGTTAAAATAGATAAAATACACTGTCGAAGTATAAAATTATTTACAATGAAAGCATACCCTTTTAAAAATTATTTGAAAAACGAAAGATAATAGTAATAGTAAACCATGTCCTTCAGCATTGTTATTCCAAGGCCTTCAATACATTTTTTATTATCACCCATTGGAGCCAATTTAAAAGTTAGGTTGGTGGTGCGTTGAAATTACTATTCCCTTCGTTCGGTGAGCATATTTGACTAGGCACAAAGTTTAAAATAAAAATTTTAAGTTAAATTATTTCCAGATGTAGAAATAAATAATTTTTTTAACGGATAAAAAAATAAATAGGTTTTCGTAAACTGCAACGAAGAAGTATTAATTGTTGAAATATTATGTATATGAACCAGGATAAGAAAGAAAAAGAAGATGTCAAATAGCCCGTTTGGCCAAGCTGCAAAAATTAGCTTATTTTGAGAAACACTTTTTTTCAAAAGTGCTTTTCTCAAAAGTACTTTTGGTGAGAAGCATTTTGTGCTTGATTAATTAGTTTGAAAAACACTTCTGAGCAGCAATTAGTGTTTGGCCAGGCTGTTAAAAACTGCTTCTAAGTGTATTTTTCTCAAAAGTGCTTCTCAAAAAAGTGTTTTTGGAGAGAAGCTACTCTTTTCAACTTCTCCAAAACTGCTTCTGCTTCTCTTCAAAAGTATTTTTTTTCCTTCCAGAAGCTTGGCCAAACACCTCAATTTTTAGCGAGAAATTTAAAAATAGCCAGATTTACCACTGGTCGTTGAAAAATAGCCAAGTTTCAAAAGTCATCGAAATTTTGCCACTTTAAATCTGAGCGAAAATACTGTTCAAAATCCGGAAAAATACGCCCGCAAAT
>MU667924.1:85052-95353 GCA_026770625.1 Nicotiana glauca
CTTTTGGCTTAAGGAGAGGGCTTTATCCTCTCCTTTTAATAATACTAGTAGTCGTACCCGCGCGATGTGCGGTCAGTATTAAAAAATATTAATTAAATTAAATTATGATCGGGCTTGATCCTATTAGATTGTATTGCTTTAATAAAATTCAATTGTCATCTTATTTGTCAATATGATATACCCAATAATAAATCAAAGGTACTTATATAGTTAGTGAATAACGTTTTTATTCTATATTTTATTTATTATATTAAGCGATATTTAATATTTGCTTTCTTTTTATCATATATGAGAAGATTTATAATTTATTATTGTCGAAATATTTTTTTATTTTAAATTTTATTCTATTGTTCTTAATAATATTATCTAAATTTTAATGAACAAAATCTCTGTTAAACTAACGGGACTTATACAGGGAGCGCATTAAATAACTTTCTGTTATGTATTTTTTTTATTATATCATCTAATATTTAATATTATTACATTGCTAATAGAAAGTTTTATCAGCATATTACTTTATTAAATATTTTTCTCTGAAAGTTTTTTATATCTTTATTTTTGTTTTATTTATTTTAAAATAATTTTAAAACTCCAACTTGAAACTAATCCCCAATTTGAATTGGTAATTTATTATTTTTTTAATTTTATTTTTTATTTTAAAATTATTTTAAAACTCCAACTTGAAACTACATCCCGATTTGAATTGATAATTTTTCTTCTCTTTCTTTCGTTTTTTAGAGCTAATTTTTTTTTTCTTTTTTATTTTAAGATAATTTATAAACTCCAACTTGAAACTACTCCCATCCAATTTCAATTTGTAGTTATTATTTTATATATTTATTTTTGTTTTTCTTAATTATATTTAATTATAAGATATCTATATTTATTAATTCAAATAAAGTAACATATATATACACACACACACACACACACACACACACACACATATATATATATATATATATATATATTTTAGTTTTTATTTTTATTTTATTATTTTTATTTTTTAAATATATTTAAATTCAAAAATAATAACCAATAACTTTTATTCTATATTTTTCTTTATTATATTAGCCATTGTTTAGTATTCGCTTTCTTTTTGTAATATATGAGAAGATATATAATTTATTACTGATGAAATATTTTTTTTATTTTTTTTATTTTTTTTATTTTTTAAATATATTTAAATTCAAAAATAATAACCAATAACTTTTGTTCTATATTTTTATTTATTATATTAGTCATTGTTTAGTATTCGATTTCTTTTTGTAATATATGAGAAGATATATAATTTATTACTGATGAAATATTTTTTGTTTTAAATTTTATTCGGTTGTTCTTAATATTATCTAAATTTTAATGAATAAAATCTCTGTTAAACTATCGGGACTAATGCAGGGAGCGCATTGAATAATGTTATGTATTTTTCTTTATTATATCATCTAATATTTTATATTATTACATTTGTAATAGAAATATTTATTAGCATATTACTTTATTTAATATTTTTCTCTGAAAGTTTTTTAATTTCTTTATTTTCGTTTTTTATTTTAAAATAATTTTTAAAACTTCAATTTGAAACTATTCTCAAATATGAATTGGTAATTTATTATTTTTAAATTTTATTTTTTATTTTAAAATAATTTTAAAACTCCAACTTGAAACTACTTTCCGATTTGAATGGGTAATTCTTATCTTTTTTCATTTTTTATAGCTATTTTTTTCGCCTTATATTTTAAAATAATTTAAAAAATCCAACTTGAAACTACTCCCACCCAATTTGAATGGGTAGTTACATTTTTATATATTTATTTTTTATTTTTTATATTTAATTATAAGATATCTATATTTATTAATTCAAATAAAGTAACCAATTAATACACACACACACACACACACATATATATATATATATATTATAAAAATTTGTATTTTATTATTTTTTATTTTTATATATATTTAAATTAAAAAATAATAACCAATAACTAATTATAAACTAAATAACTAACTATGCCTTGTGGCATTTTTTTAGGTTGCCACTTAGCTTTAGGAGATGACTTTTTCCTCTCCTTTTAATAATATATAGATTTAAAGCTGCGTCATCCCTCATATGTGCATGTTGAATTTGGTTCACTAAAATCTGCTTTTGTAGCTATTGAGACAGAATAAGATTTCATTAGTTACATGACTTATTTTGTTTCTTGAAAAGAAGTTTCTCAGGTTAATGATTTGAATTTCCGGACTTTTTATTTTCATGAAGAGGTTAGCAATTACTATCTTTGTGTCTCATTCGCTTAACCTTTTTCATTTGATCTTTTCCGTAGTATACATTTTTCCTCTACTCTTTTTATAAGACCATAGTTGTGCATCTTATGTTTTTCAGGAGTGCCATAGCTTACTGGTTGACTTTGAGATGCAGTGCTGATCTGAATATTTCATTACTTCAGGCAGGAGGTAGGAGTTGGGGTACTATTTTATACTTAAGCTTTCATTAATGGATTGGTGCTGAACCTATTTTTGAAAGTAGCATGAGCTAATACATTTTGATTCAATAGTATTTATAGGTTGACATGCTATACTTTACAGTCTCCCAATTCAGAACTTGAAAACAGAGCTAAAACTAACTACTCTTATGACAGTGAAGTGAGAGTGAAAGGCTTGGAGACTCTTGACTACCTTGACAACTTGTGCAACAGAGAACGTTTCACTGAGCAAGGAGATGCTAAAATGAGATAAAATAGTAAGGTTAACCAAATAACAATAAACGCAGTTTCATAGTCAGATTTTACTACCAGAAAGAAACATAAAATGCTTGAAATATGTCGTCCATAAGTATAAAATTTGTAAACTAACTAAAACATAAAAGTAAAACAACATAAATAGGTTGAAATGATTAAAATACATTGTTCATAACCAATAAAACTACTAATAAGACTAATGAGATAGTTCTTGCTTTCTCCAATTGTTACATTCGCAAACACCTTATGCTGTTTTCTTCTTCTTAAATGGTCTTTTGATTTTATTTCCTGACAACTGTGTATTCGGATCTTCTTCAACCACTGTTGCGACATTAGGTAAACTTAGCTTGGCAGGTGTATTTGCAATATCGATTAACTCATTCTCTTCTGTAGAATCCTGCATATATAAAAAAATCAAAATTGTGAAAATAAGTAGGGAAATGATAGTTTGTATTTCTTTATGAATTTATAACAGGAATTTTTTTTTATACATGACTCAATAATGTAAAAAATACTAATAATGAGTTTGCAACTTCCTATAGAAAAGAAAAAATGAACATTCACAACTTTTAAAGTTATTTAAAAATCTCCAGATGTGTAAATTTATTCGGAAACATATCATTATAGATGTATAAGTATGTGTCATCTTAAAGGAATAATTAAAAGTGAGCGATGTATTTACCTCGCATTCCTTCTCTCCATCAAAGACTTGATTATTATTGAAGTCAGGGTCCTATCACAAAATAATAACTAAATGAGTTTAAAATTATGATTCAAATAATGCAATTTATAAGAAATTAACATATTAAATATGTTATGATGTTTTTAACCAAATATGACATACAGGTAAGTCATTTGTAGGTGTATCAGGACTATATTTTTTTATCAGTTGCTCCTCGTCTGTAAGCTTCACAACACTATAAATTTCCTTTTGCAGTTGAATGTTCTCACTCTTGACAATAACCTTAAACATGAATTTTCTCTGGAGAACATTATTCAGCTCTATTGGATACGGATACCTATCAACACCTCCAGTATTCTAGAATGAAAATTTGTGTTAGAATTGTTAAAAAAGAAATATGAATATAATTAGTTAATATACCTCACGAAATTCTTCCTTCAATTCTTTTGCGGATTTGCCTATGAGAAACATGGCTTCGCGGTCCCAGAGCAATCGGGAAACAGATCCAGTAGTATCCATTACCCTAACCTGAAGCTTGTACCTAATTTCACAGGAATCATTTGAGATATAAATGTAACCAATTGATGGATTAAGGAAATAGAGTTGGTGCTATTACCTAATTATTGCTGAGTAATCTTCATTTTTGCATTTGAGGTTTGGGCATTGATAAATATTTCCCAGTTTATCCACCTTTTTTTGGCACTTCTTGCAACTGACATAAGACCATCCTTTTTCAAGTTCTAAATTTTCTATACTTGCGACAATCCAACAGGGACCTTCCTATTTAATAAAATGATTAAAGTTTAAATCGTGATATATATAGAGAGCATATATATGGAAAAATAAATAATAATATATAATTTGCATACTTTATATTACAAAAATTATGGTCGTCAACCAATATGTCATATGAAAGATGATGATATAAAGCATGACAGGAATTTATGTATATGGTAAATCAGGTATTGGGACAGCTGAATTAGCTTAGGCTTCGAGACAATTGGTACTTAAGGCTTTGGCATAACAGGAATTTAAGTATTTGGTACTCCATGGCTGTTTTTCAGCCATGGAGTAGTCATAATTGATCAAATCAAAGTATGCTCTATGTCAATTTGAAAGGTTAAAAATTGAGGTGGAAGCACAGTTAAAGAGAGGGATATTGAGGCAATTCTCAACAGGATCATTTAGGAAGAGCGGAAAATTCAGTTTCAAGAGGCAGAATTCATTCGATGCAAGGACGAATAATTTGAGATTCAATTTCAGCAGGCAGTCATCGATTGATCCAATTCGAAGGAGTTTTTCGAATGAAAATGGCGAGCTGAGTATGCTAGACAATCTCGATTCAACGATGCAGCTGTTATTCATGGCAAGTAAAGGGGATGTGAAGGGAGTTCAGGACTTGTTGGATGAAGGCATTGATATGTGAAGGGAGTTCAAGACTTGTTGGATGAAGGCATTGATGTGAGCAGCATCGATTTGGATGGTAGAACTGCTCTTCACATTGCTGCATGTGAAGGCCATGTGGAGTCATTTTCAATAGGCAGTCGTCGCTTGATCCGATTCGAAGGAGTTTTTCGAATGAAAATGGTGAGCTGAGTGTGCTAGACAATCTCGATTTGACGATGCAGCTGTTATTCATGGTGTGTAAAGGGGATGTGAAGGGAGTTCAGGACTTGTTGGATGAAGGCATTGATATGTGAAGGGAGTTCAGGACTTGTTGGATGAAGGCATTGGTGTGAGCAGCATCGATTTGGATGGTAGAACTGCTCTTCACATTGCTACTTGTGAAGGCCATGTGGAGTCATTTTCAATAGGCAGTCGTCGCTTGATCCGATTTGAAGGAGTTTTTCGAATGAAAATGGCGAGCAATATGTGCTAGACAATCTCGATTCGACGATGCAGCTATTATTCATGGCGTGTAAAGGGGATGTGAAGGGAATTCAGGACTTGTTGGATGAAAGCATTGATATGAGCAGCATCGATTTGGATGGTAGAAATGCTCTTCACATTGCTGCCTGTGAAGGCCATGTGGAAGTTGTCATGCTTCTGTTGAGTAGAAAGGCTAATACGGATGGCCGTGACAGGAAATTAAGTATTTGGTATGGCTGGAAGCTATGGCTTCGACACGGTTGGGATCTGAGGGTTTGTAAAGGTTGGAATTTTTTTGTACCATATAGTAATATATAGTAAGAGGTAGGAAAAATGGCAACCAAGCGGCTCGACATTTTAAGGGACGCTGTTGAGACTGCCTTTAAAAGATGAAAGACTCTTAAACCTAACAGTTTGTTTAATCGCGCCACACAATTTAATTCTACTGCTAAAGCTGCTACTACTAAGAATGCCAACAGATAAACATACTTAGTCGCCAGAGGGGTTATTTTGTCAGAGAATCTGTGAATTCAGGCCCTATTCTAGAGCTAAAACGTTTTCATTGTTGTAGGAAGCATAGTCTTTGGCAATGCGGGAACATATGGCTTTTTAAGGGGACGAAGTTCTGTTTTTGACAAATTTGGGATCTCAGGCTTTGGTACAGATGGAATCTAAGGCTTTGGCACTGTTGGGATCTTATGTGTTGGGAAATTTGGTAACTGAGGCTTTGGGACAGCTTGTTGGTAAGGCCTTAACATAGTAAGAATCTAAGGAATTGGAATGGTTGGGATTTCAGGCTTTGGTTTGTTTGGCAAGTCGGGTTTTGCAATTGTTGTGATCTGAAGCTTTAGCATAGCAGCAAGCTTGGGCTTTCGCACAGCAAGCTTGGGCTTTCGCACAGCTTGGATCTCAGGTTTTTCCAAACTTGGTAAATCAGGTATTAGGACAGCTGACAGTATTTTCGTCGGCACAATTGGTACTTAAGGCTTTGGCATAACAGGAATTTAAGTCTTTGGTACTCCATGGCTGTTTTTCAGCTATGGAGTAGTCATAATTGATCAAATCAAACTATGCTGTAAGTCAATTTGAAAGGTTAAAAATGGAGGTGGAGGCGCAGTTAAAGAGAGGTATATTGAGGCAATGCTCAACAAGATCCTTTAGGAAGAGCGGAAAATTTAGTTTCAAGAGGCAGAATTCATTCGATCCAAGAAGGAATAATTTGAGATTCAGTTTCAACAGGTAATCGTTGCTTGATCCGATTCGAAGGAGTATGGCTGGAACCTATGGACCATCTTTAAAAGATGAAAGACTCTTAAACCTAACAGTTTGTTTAATCGCGCCACCCAAATGAATTCTACTGCTAAAGCTGCTATTCGTAAGAATGCCAAGAGATAAACATATAGACATTGAGGAGTTATTTTGTTGGAGGATCAGTGAATTCAGGTGGTCTTGTAGAGTTTTTAAATTTCATATATTTAAGTATGAAATACAAAACATAGACGAATGTCCATAAGTATAACAGTTTGTTCATAAGAAAAGTGTTATTTTAGAAAGATATTAAATTATAAGTACATTTTGAAAATGATAAGAGTGGTTAGTATATTTCCCTTGTGTGCATTAATATGAAGAAAGAAACTAAAATCAGGGCAAACGATTTCATTTAATAAACAGAACTGACATGTGTTCCATCAAATATTATAACAACTTACATTATTTCAACTCTACATATCTATGCAAATGGCGTACCAATCATATAAAAAGTCATCAGTTTATAATTTTCAAAATCACTAACATTTTAATGCAGTAAAATAGGAGAAGCAATGGCTGAAATATCAGAAGAAAACAAATAGAAAAGATGGTCTAATGAAAAATCAAAGAAAAAAGATAAAAAGAGTTAACTTACTTGCATGGACTGGACTAATTGGGCAATTATTTTAACTTTAGCAATGCCCTTCTGTAACTCATCCGAAACAGAGAAACTTTGTTGAGAGATAGTTTGAGTAAGCCTCTCAGAGCAACTATCTCGAACAGAAAGTAATCTATATGTATAAATGAGGATTAGAGTTAGAAATATACATCAAAAGATCGATATGAGTGTAGATACATGATTAAAATATATTTAACCGGGTTTTAAACTCTTCGGATTGAGGAAAAGTAGGATTAATCCACAACTTTGATGTATTTCAAGTGTTGCGCACGGAATATGAATCTGCAAAAAAAGAATTATGTGTAACATGTGTTGAATAACTTTCAAAAAGTAATGTGAAATTTAATAGTTGCATGTTACCTTGAAATTTATGGATTTTTATGAGCTGCATAACAACAATAATAGACTGGTTGTTAGAACTTAAAAGGTGAAGTATAACTTGATCAACAAATTCAACCCAGAATGTAGCAGATAACTTGTTCCTCCTGTCAAATAGAAATAGTGTATAATAATTAATATATGTATTTATGAAATATATCATTAATCCATGGTTGTCTGTTTATTCTTACTCATCATCTTCTAGTTCGATATCCATATACTTCCTAGTAATTTCACCTTGTTTTTGCGATTGGACCTCACTAAAATTGACAATTTCCCCGATAACATCTAAAGAAATATGAAGATGTTAAAATAAGTATCATCAATCTATTAAAAAAATATGTAAAAATAAATTAAAATAAACACAAATATTACCAAATAATTCACTCTCGTTGACATCAATTTTATTTATCAATTGATGATATGGTCGCAGATCAAAGATATTCATCGGAAAAATTGGATTAATTATTTCAGCCACTATTGTATGTTGAGTAAATGTCAGCATCAATCTATGTTTTGTGGTGTTGAACCTCTCCTTGTTTTGGCAGACGATAAAGTTCGCCATAAGATATAATCCAAGCTCATTAATTTTTTTGTTGAAAATATGCAAAACAGACTTACCAATAGAAGCATGTATACGATCACCCTACAAAGAAATTACAATACATAAAAGATGGTAAGTTTATTATATATTTAAAATACCTAGTTGAGTTTCCATGGAATTGTACCAATGAAAGCCTTTTTCATGTGATGGTTTCTGTTTATCTAAGTTTGGGTTTCGGATAGCTGATGCTTCAAGGAAAAAAAGAAAGAGAATTCAGTGGTCTCTGGTGCTGATTTTCTTAAGAACTTCTTCATTGGCAATATTGTCTGGTTCGATATGTCTGTATGATAAAATATGGCCTATCTTATATGATAGGAGATTTTTACAGCGACTTCCCTATCAGCTTCTGCAAGTGAATTTGATGGAGTTTGGTGTTGATCCCAAGAGAAAAGGTGAGACAAATTTCTGGACCTTGCCACTTGAGAAAGCAAGAGCAACTTGATGAAACTTAGATTTTACAGAAGCTTCGTGGCCTCTATTTCGTGCAGAATAGAGCAGAATCTTGCTTCATGCGCACAAAGAAATCTATAGATATTGACATTTAAATTTCGAAGAGTACAAAGTATAACAATCTGGAAGAGCAAAACATATCTATGGATGTTGACATTTAATTTTCGAAGAGCACAAACCAATTAGCAAGGCAATAACATAATAAAAATACCTTTTATTATATAAAGTGAACAGCATTGACAACATGCTAAATCATACCTTCTTTTACAACATGCTAAATCATAATTGTTTCAAAGTTAGAACTAAACAAAATACACAAAATAACAGTATGGAAGAGCAAAACAAATCTATAGATTTTGACATCTAAATTTCGAAGAGCACAAAGGATAAAAATCTGGAATAGCAAAACAAATCTATGTATATTGACATTTAATTTTCGAACAACACAAACAAATTAGCAAGGCAATAACATAATAAAAATACCTTTTCATCTTGTAGAACCAATTCAATGGAGAATATAGAGCCAGGATTAAAAAGATCTGATTTTTTCCACATATGGACAACGCGAACTTTCAACTTCCGTTGCATCTTTGAAATAGTTATATCCTTGATGAAATCATTGTTAGCGGCCATATTTTTGCTAATTCGTAAGTTTTGTTGAAACCTTGGTATACGAACGTACATTAGAATTGAAGTAGTTGTAGGTGTGGAAGAAATATATATTTTGAGGTTTGAGCAGTTGCTACCCAATAAAGTAAATCGTAGGTTAGACAGTTCAGCCTAACGTGACTTTGCAGAGACAATACGTGAGTTTGCAGAGAGAATTTAGGGTTAATTGAAGGTAAAATTTGTTTTAAAATAAAATAAATATAATTTAGCTATATTAAGGGAAGTTTGAACTGTTTGTTTCTTTTACCCACATTCAATTAATGCTTTTAAAAAAAATTAATTAATAAATTAGAAGGGAATCTTGAGCGGCGATTATGGAATAATTTTGAAAAAAAAATTAAGTTTACATGGTTTGTTTCTTTTACCCATGTTCATTAGGGTCTAAGATAATGTTGAGCGGGAGTATTGGAAGAATTTTGCAACAAAATTTGACTAAATAACTTCTACCGAAAATACCTAATGTAAGTCAGATTGTAGTTTGTTAGTATAATTCCTAATATGTTGGAGAAATTCCTGTCATGCCAAGTGTCAGTTTATTATTATTCCACTTGGCTTCATGAGAGGCTTTTATCCTTAGCTTTTAATTATAGATAGATATAGATTAATTTATCATGGGATTATTTCCATCATCCGACAGGTATAAGCTATTTTGATACTATTTATAGTGGCGGATCTAGAATTTAAAAATCATGACTGATTAATTATTTTTTATCTAAAAATTACATTTTAGACTGGGTGCTCAAGTACTATATTTGAATGAATTATTAATTTTTCTATATAAATAATAGTGTATGGCTCCAAAAGTAATAGGTGGTTAAGTACCCATAATCTATAACATGCATCTTCCGCTGACTATTTATAATCTTAGGGTAACTTATTTCAAAATTAGTAAACAAATAGGGTAACTTATTCCAAAACATATATATATATATATATATATATATATATATATATATATATATATATATATATATATATATATAT
>MU667931.1:0-60263 GCA_026770625.1 Nicotiana glauca
AGTTCGGGTCGTGACATTCACAATACCACAGCTTTCTTAAGCAGAGTCCGATCTCGTCCCCATCGTCATTTGAGAAATGCACTTCAATCACAATCTCATTTTCCCTTTTTCCGGAATTCATTCACAATACCACTGTTATCTTGAGCGGAGTCCGATCTCGGCCTGATCGTCTAGGCCGCCTTACCAAGGCATTGTTTAATTGATTTGTTTCACATATATCATTTAGTATGCACTTGGGGCCACAACTTTATCACATAGTACTTGGCACTTGTCCGAATTTTATCAATCGAGTTCTTTTCACATATTTCACATCAATATCCATCTCAACAATAAGCTATTCAATTCAAGGGATCAAGTACACATGAGAGGAAACATGAATCATCGTCATATAGAATATATCAGAATTAATACACCTCAAGTTCTCGACATGGTGGCCACAATCTATTTCTCGAAGTCGTTTGATTTATTTCTACCATCTTTATACATAGAGGATTTCACATAGATTGGCATAACAATCTCAATTTCATTCTTGATTTAAGGTTTAGGCATTTCAATATATGATTCATATTCTCCACACCTTTTTAAATCATCAAGAATAGAGAACTAATCGTATTGAGATACATATTTCTCGCATATAAGGTCGCAATCCCAAATTCATGTGAAATAACAATCAATACAACAATTCAACTTTAATCTTACCGTATTTACACAAACACCAATGGTGCTCAATTCCTAAAATATGGGGTTTTAGCCATACATACCTCAAATTCTCCCCTTAATGATACTACAATGATCCAATACACTTAACCAACTTAAATCTACAATACAACATTCAATGGAACCAATATCAGTAACAAATTCCATAACTTAAGCCATTTAGGCATATTATCAAACACTTTATAGGTATAGATCTTTACACCTCATAACTATAGTATTGGTTCACCCAACTATCACCATTAAAAAACAATTCATCCCACCATTATTCTTTAACATTTTATACTCCTAACATCACATGTGTGATCAACCATTCACACCCAACCAACAAAAATCTGTCAGATAATCACCTTTAAATCCATAGCATATTCATGTATTTAAATTGGGAATTTATGGCCTCCAATCACCATACCATAAGTTGTAATACATGATTCATACTCATAACTCCATAATAACTCCATATATGTAAGTCTAAGGTGTAGGATTGCCTCTTGTAGACCAATTCTTGAAAGACAACTTTGGGGCGTTCTTGAGATTTTTGAAGAAATCCTATGAAATCCAATCAAAATCATGTTGTACCTAGTGATTGAGAAGTGAAATCACCATGAAAACACACTTAAAAACTCACATTAAGTGTGCAATTGGATGCCTTGGCCGAGTTGGGGGTGTAGAGGAAGCCCTAAGCTTGAGAAATGTCTCAAATTGTCTTATTTCCGGTCCTTAGGTGTATTTAGAAGCCTTCCACTAATGCGATCACGCACCTGGTTGCGGTAAAGTCACGCGATGAAAGCAGAATACTTTTCAATATGCGCGTCCACTAGCGCGATCGCGCACTTGGGCGTGCTAGTGACACATCCCTAATAAAATAGGCATAACATTTTATATACACCTCCAAATGACGAACAGTTTGTTGAGTTAAAAACTAGACTCAAAGGGCTTTAATTTGATAGTCTGTTCATCACACAAATCCTTATGTAACTGGAGATATGATCGTTCGAAGTGAGGTCTTTTGCGCACTCATTTACAACTTTCGTCTATTATGAAATTTTCCAACTTGGCTTAGACTTAGGCCACTCCTTAGACCCCAATTCACTTCTAATATGACTTATACGCTTATTAACATATCCAATTGATACCCACTATATCATGAATCCTTATTTTCACACAAAATAAAATAATTAGCCTACCTTGGCACGACGAAATCTTAAATTACTTGAAAAAATTCCGGGGCCTTACAGAAGCGGTCAAGAAAAAATAATAATTTGGGAGCAGGTGACAGGTGTATCAGCAATTAGGTGTTAGCGGCAAAGTGCATCAATGAGAGGTGAAGAAAAAAGCTTCAACCGAATTGGGTGTTGGTGACAAAGTGGATCAACGGGTGTTGGAGATAAGTTCTTTAGAAAAATTAGGTGTTGGTGACATAGTACATTAATGGGAGTTGTAGACATGTGCTTCAATAAAATTAGGTTATGGGGAAAAAGTGTATCAACGGGAGTTGGAGACAGGTGCTTCAACAAAATTAGGCATTGATGACAAAGTGCATGAACGAGAGTTGAAGACAAGTGCTTCAACACAATTGGTTGTTGGTGACAAAGTGCATTAACGAGAGTTGAAGACAAGTGTTTGAACAAAATTGAGTGTTGGTGATAAAGTGAATCAACTAGTGTTGAAGACAGGTGCTTCAACAGAATTGATTGTTGGTGGAAAAGTACATCAACAAGGGTTGGGGACATGTACTTTAACTAGCAGAAGATTGGAGAGAAGTGCTCCACATACAACAAAAGTTGTATACAACTTTGAATTATGAGAGAATGTTGAAAAACTAATTCTGAGTTGTAGTAGGAAATCTATTTATTATTTTCTAGTTTATTTAATTCATGTCTAAATAAGGTTTGTAGTTAGAATTAATATAGGAATAGGCTTTCCTATTTTTAGTTGAAATAAGTTTCATACTATTATAAATACAGTTATCAGTAGTCTAGCAATTGAGTATGTTGGCAAATGTCAAGCCAATAATATATGCATGGAGAACAATCATGTTGAGAAGGATTGAGCAAAAAGAATAAAAACTTTAAAGTGGTGCAAGCAAATATGGCACAAGAGGAATAGGCTCTTCTCTAAAAAGAAGAGAAGCGGTCAAGAAAAAATAATAATTTGGAAGAAGGTGACAAGTGAATCAACAATTGGGTGTTGGTGACAAAGTACATCTGTGAGAGTTTAAGGTAAGTGCTTCAACAAAATTGGTTGTTGGTGACAAAGTGCACTAACGAGAGTTGAAGAGAAGTGTTTCAACAAAATTGAGTGTTGCTGACAAAGTGCATAAACGGGTGTTGAAGACAGATGCTTCAACAAAATTGGTTGTTGGTGGCAAAGTACATCAACAAGGGTTAGAGACATGTACTTCAACAAAAGTAGAAGATTGGAGAGAAGTGCTCCAATACAACAAAAGTTGTATACATCTTTGAATTATGAGAGAATGTTGGAAAACTAATTCAGAGTTGTAGTAGAAAATCTAAATTTTTAGGATTTGTTATTTGCTAGTCTATTTAATTCATGTCTAAATAGAATTTTCAATCAGAATTAATATAGGAATAAGCTTTCATGTTTTTAGTTGAAATATGTTTCGTACTGTTATAAATAGGGGTATTAGTAGCTTTTTATATTTGTGGAGAATTGTAAAAAATAATATGAGAAGAATTGTAGAGAGCTTTCAATGATTTAATACAATAATTTTCCTTCATCAAACTTTTTATTGATTTTCTCAGACTTAAAAAATCATCGAGCATTTGCTATGTGAATATGCTATTTATTTCAAAATTCTAATATCTCTAACATCATGAATCAAGAGTCGAATTTAAACAACTTGGAGGCAACTCCATGCCGGTGGCAGTCCCGTGGGCATTATCACACAACGAGATAGCGGGTCCACCAGCACCATTGTATACTAAATTGATTTCAGTAAGGTTGATTCCCCGGCAAGGAAATGAAGCACTGCTATTCAAAGTAACAGCTACCACTGGACTAGAAGTTCCTCTTATGTTATTGAAGGTCACGTTATTCTGACGGCTGCTTGTGATGAATGGATGTAATCACTTCGGAGTTTTGAGTGTCCTCCTTAAAATTCTAATTTAATTTAGGATCTTTAAGTTTAATTTTGGAGCAAATAAACGAAAAGAGAACAAAAAGTAGAAGGAAATTCGGATTGGGCCATCTTTCAAATTAAACAAACTAAGCCCAAATGTCTCACAAACCCAACCCAAAACCCACCGGGTCAACCCGACCCGGTCTGCCCCATAACCCAAACAACCCCCCTCATTTTCATTTCATTTTCCACTATCTAACAAAAACCCTAATCTAACAAAACCTAAACAACCTAAACACCCGCCCCCTTGCTCATCTTCCTCACGCCACCCCCCACCTCTATGCCAGCCACCCTCAACGACCAAACAGCCCTACAAACCACCAGCGACCACCCAAGCACCAGTCGACCACTCGACATCCATGACTGCCCTCCTTCTCCATCTTCTTCATGTTCTCCAAACGACCACTGGCCAGCCTTCTCCATCGACGTCCCACGCCACCAACAGTCCGCCACATCCAGCAGCAGTCCGACGACCTCACACAAACACAGTCGACCATCGTCCTCGCGAACCATCCGCAACATCAGTCGTCACCCTAACGTCCAGCCACGAACGACCACCTGCAACGTCCAGCCATTGTTCCTGCTGCTGCCTCCCTCAGGTCCAAGACCAAGTAGCCATATTCATGGTTTTAGGTTGAGCTGAAACTCCAGCCCATCTCGATTACGGGTGAGGTCTGTTTTAATTGCATGTCGAGGTTGTCATTCGAGTTTGCAAGCTCGATTTTCCGACGTGGTCTTGGTTCCAGATTTTGCTCGGATTTCTTGGAACGTTAGCTCGAAGCTTTTTTTTGGTATTTGTCATTGCTGTACATCTTTGTTCAAGGAGTTTTCTGTATTCAATCACTAAAAATAAATTTTGGCAACAATAAAGGTCCATATATCTCTCTCTCTAATCACAAGTTAGTATTGTTTATGTGATGTTTGTGCATAGAATTATTTGCGCTCATTTAGTTGATTGACTGGATGTATTATTGTTGATGTGTTATGTTGATGGCATAACAAAGTTTAATCTATGTCACTTGAATTGCTAGATTTCATAAGTTGATATTAATTGATCCTTGTGTTTTGGGCTTGATAAATTCAGATATTCCTGTAATGGTTTGGTATTTTTGTTACAAATGGTTTCATTTTATGTATTGTTTGTTTTCCTTCTCTTTGTTTGTTCTTCATATGAATTCAGTTTACATTTCGATTCAGTTCATTGTGATTCATACTGTTTCAACTTGTTCAGTTTGTTGATTCATCATACTATTGGATTCTTGCTCATTCACATGTGTCTAAGTTAACCAGGATTGGTTCCCAATATGGTAAGCTTATTCCCTTTGATCTAATGTTGTGTGATTCAATCTAAGTTCATGGTTAGGAATTTGGTTATAGCTGTAGTAATTTGGTGTTTAATTAGGAATCGATTTTTGGTCAGTTGTTAGTTTTGTTAGAGATTGAAAGGGGATGGGGTAGAATAGTAATTTCAGTAATTTCAGGGGTAATACTGGAATTGACAACTTGCTGAATTATTTAATTCGAGTGCTCTGTCCACTAAGAAATAATAATATTAAAATAAGGAATTGTTTAATAAAAGTGGGGAACAAGACATAATGGTATGAGGAGGTGTTAAAAGAAGTAATTAAATATAGTGCCCAAGACCTTTGATTTAATTAATAGAGTGGGACAAATGGTAGTGGGGGACAAACGAATAAAAAATGGCACAAAACACTTAGTAATGGGCTGGTAAGAGAATATTATGGGCAAGAACATTTTTCTAATAGTGTGAGTGTTGTTAAGAGCTGGCAGGGCCTGTTTTGGGCTATAAATAGAGGGAGTTTGGACAGAGCAAAGAAGGTTCGAAAAAGGCTAAAAAGAAATCGCTTTCTGAAGGTGGTCTTCTTTTTTAGTCCGAAAAAAGGTGGATTTTGGAAATCATCTTTGAGAGGTCACATTTGAGAATAGCATAAGCCTTTTATAAAGAAACAATCAGTTTTGAGAGCCGAAGAGAATAAGGGTCTTCTTTTAGTCCGAAAAAATCAGTCTTGTGAGTTCTTCCTTAATCAGTCTAAGAGAGAACATCTTTTGAAAGCTTAAGAATCAGTCTGTTTGAGTGTATAACGGTGTCATTGGAATTTTGTGTACAAATTTGGTTCAATTCAAGTTCTGCCTGGGGTGTTTGTATTACTGTGTTGTAATTGGTGCCAGTCTTGTTTGGTTTGAAAAATTTCTGGAATTACTGGGTTGTGTCTTTTTGTTGTTGGTATCTGCTGTTGCACTACTGCTGTTATTGTTGCTGTGTTACTACTGTTGACTGCTCCTCCTCCTTCTATTTTCCATTATCCAGGTACACACCCTGAAATCATATACTGATGTAAACCTGAAGTTGATGATAAAATGAAATGCTATCAAGTTTCCTTTTGAATTCTCTCGCATTTTTAATTGGATATTGAGTAGAATTTTTACTTGCAACTGACTTATATGTGTATAAATTTGACTGTTGAATCCGTCTCTACAAACATGTGAATATCCATTGTAATTAATCTTAGTCGTTGATTACTAGTTATGAAATATAGTGTAGTTAATGCGTTTCCAGCTAGCCGTAAAATAGTTTCAAATAGTTTACAGGTTCAAATAGTTCAAATGGAAATCAACATGTTGGTTTAATATGTCTAGTTCTGATATTGCGAGGTCACTTGAGTAAATAACATCATTTTAAATAGCAATTTGAATAATGTTAGTAACTAATGTTAGTGATGAACGTTAGCATGATGTCAGTTTGTAAGCGTTGAAGTATTAAGTTCAACAAATGGCTTTTGTATTACACATAGTCAATTCCAACGGTTCAATTCATCTAATACTGTTAGTTTAAGTTAATTAGAGAATGGTTAGTTTGTTTTAATATTTTTGTCAATCTCGTATGCATATTATAATTTCAGCTTTAATAGTTCGCTTATAGAATATAGCACGGAACAATTTTCCATTTTTACAAGTTTGGGTGTAATTTTCCGGTAGCATCTATTGTAATCTAATAACTAATAAGATGCCCAAGCTTGTCAAGCATATAAATTAATTAGGACCTTTTCTCTTTTATTTTTAGAGACAAACTTAATAGGAAAATGTAGTCACTTTAGGATTATCCTTTTAAAAAATAAATGCGACGAGCCTCACCAAATAAAACGCACAAGCTGCAGGGCCCTCATAATTGTATATATTAAAATTCCTAATTTTAGGACGGTTGTTTAGCGAATTTCACGACCTTCCCCAAAATAATAAGGTGTTAGTCTCTTTAGGCGCGTCTTTAATAATTTTACCTTCCTAAATTCGGGTGTGCATTTCATGCGACCCAAATTCAAATCCCAAAATGTTGAATTAAATGTGTCGAGGATCCGAGTGCATTTCATGTGACGCGATCCAAAGACATGTTTTAAACGACATTCAATTTTCTTTAATAATTTGAATAAAAGCGGTTAAAAGTTAAAAGTGGCACATAAGTTGTAACATATTTTAAAAATCATATAAATAAGCCGAATACGACAGTTGAGAGACCGTGCTAGAACCACGAAACTCGGGAATGCCTAACACCTTCTCCCGGGTTAACATAATTCCTTATCCGGATTTCTGGTACGTAGACTGTTAAATAGAGTCAAACCTTTCCTCAATTCGGGATTCAACCGGTGACTTGGGACACCATAAATCTCCCAAGTGGCGACTCTAAATCTCTTAATAAACGAATCCCATTTCGATTGTCCTTTAATTGGAAAAACACCCTTTACCACGCCCTTCGCGGGGTGCGGTAGCACCAAAAAGAGGTGTGACAGTGACAAATTGGCACTTGTGGTGCGAGTTGTGATTACGTTGTGATATTTATGTGCATGCGGCAGTATAAAGATAGGGGTCAATGGGCATGCGGCGACATAAGGGGGGATTTATGTGTGTGTTGCTAGTAAGGGAATTACTTGAAGCCATGTACTGACATAAAATGGGGTAAAGTGCGTGTATATATTTTGGAAAAAATATTTTCAAAACTATCTAAATGTAAGGCTCGGCGGCATAAGGAAAGATTGTGATTGTGATTGTTATATGAGATTACGAGGTGGTACCTCGGTTGTGATTCTTGTTTTTATCTCTTATTTACCTCACTTGTTTTGGTGTGTATTATTTTCTCAATGTTCATATTATGTGTTCTTTCCTTGTTGCCTTATTGCTTTAAATTCAGTATTTTATCTTGTTGTATTTCTTTATTATCTTATTTTCCTCATTTCCATTATTAGTGTCACAATCCAAACCGTGACGGACACTCAGTGCCTTACCCAACCGAGTACAAATGTAACATACCTTTCTTATCATACCATCATGGGTAAATCGGCCAGAGGGCCTGCCTTGAGATAACCAAAATAAAACATAAGGGACCACTATACATAGGACGACCCAACATGATATAGAAACTTATACATGTGACATACCAGCCTATAAGGCCAACATGATCATTTGTACACTCAAACATAGGCCGATAATGCCATACATATATCTATATACATGACATCTATCTACAAGAGTCTAAGAGTACATAAACTTCATCAAGGTCAGGACAGGGCCCTGACATACTAATGAATACATGTCTAAATCATACTAACCAAATAGGAAACTCCGGAGAAAGTGGAGTGCATCAACATCTTCCGCTGAGGTGATAGCCTGCTAGGAGAACTCTCAACCTGTCTATCGGGACATGTGGGCATGAAACGTAGCGTCCCTAGGCAAAAAGGACGTCACTACAAATAAAGTATCGAGTATGTAAGGTATGAAAGCAGTGTATAAAACACATGAAAGAAACATGGAGTAAAGAACTCAACTTGTAAGTATGAATAGCTCTATGAATCATAAAACGTTTAGAATTTTATTGTTATGTGTATAAATGTCACATCATGCATACGTATATGCGTACATAACATCATCAAGACTTTGAGGTCATCCCATCATATCATCAACCTTTATAGACGAAATCATCAATATATACCAGCTGATCAGGTGGTGGTGTGTATATAACTCTATAACCTTTCCCATACTCCATATACATATAACATACATGTATATAACACAATCTAGTCATGGGTCAATGTACATGTATAAATTTATGTAATGCATAAGAAGTGAGTCAATAAAATCTCTTGGGATATCATAAGATATATGCCTTTGGTTAATATCATTAAATAATCTTTATCAACTTAAATATTTTCTAAGACCCATGAACAAACGATATGATAGTAGGACATATGGGAAATCAAGAACATAGGCAACCCTAGTACTTCTTATAATCGAATTATTTGTGAAAGTTGCGTGCTTACTTGTTTCATTGTATCATATGGATCATGCCAAAAGGAAAGAAGAGATAGCCTCGACATACCTCAAGTCTTTAATTCAACTCAACAACAAGCTTATGACAACTAGTGCGCCAACCCTATAACAAAGAAATACATGTACAACTTGAATGGCACAAGTATATCACTTATCTCAAATGATAACTCGATTCTAAAATAAAACGGGTAGCATTTACCCTTATGTTACTCCTCCCTCAAGCCTACTATAGGCGAGATACAACCACAATACAATCAGCAACTCAAAACAAAAATAATTGCAATTCGGGACCTTCAATACAACAAAAACCACAAATATACTATAACACACTCAATCAACAAGTTTTCAATTAGCCTGAATCTGCAATGACAAGTGACCAACCTGCTACCCTACATCATGTGGCATTTCTCCATGCCCTTTTATCCTTCCAAACACCATAAATCAGCATCACAATAGGCCAACACGAGTGGACTACAAAATAGTCAACTAAAAGTGGAATAAATCGAATTTATGGATTTTGATCACCGTTCCATGAGTTCTAACTATTAGAAAACCAATTTATCAACCTTCCTTGATATTTTAACACTTGAATACAGAATTTAGATGTTTTCTTAACTAAGACCTTCCAAAACTCAAACTACAAAGAAAAAGAGAGGTAGTGTAATGATACTTACGCCGTAGGGACCATTCTAATGTTATCGCGTCTCGATTTCGTACCCAGAATGTTAATCCTTTTTGAACCCCTATTAGAGAGCTCAACGATGTGTTTTATGGGTTTTCTCTGGTCTTGTTCTATGTAAAAATAAAGAGAGAGACGACATAAGACCTATATATCAACTTTTGAAAAGTCAAAGAGGTGCTACCTTGGCACCCTAACATTGACCTTTCTTCTGACGCTTATATCTTTTTATATGTATATCATATGAACGAACGGTCAATAAAGTTGGAAACTGCATTCCAAGACCTTTAATTTCTTATATAATATGTACATGAAAGACATCATATAACACACGAAATTCCTTGCTCAAAAAGCTTCAATGTCGCACTGACTTGTCACGTATGCAGTATGTGCAGTCTCGCGAAACTGAAACTATCTCTCTACTCCGATGTTGTATCAAAAATTGGTTTAATGAGTTAGGAGCTAGACTCATTTATATTCTATTTGAAATGTGGATAATCCCATTATTCCATGTATATTGGGAGAAAACCTCTGCTACATTTGACCTAATGTTTAGCACATTTATGAATGTAACTTGTGAAGGCCTTTGCCAACTTTTGTTCCACAACTCACTTGAATTCAAGACGTAACACTAGACTATCATAACTCTTAAGTAACTCATAAAATAACCTCCTTATCACATTAAGAACCCTTGTCTCACCCCAAAGTGCATGTTATAACATTCCAAACTTATCGACTTTCGATGAAACTTATTTTTCATTTAGCTTCTAAGCTTTCGAACCCTCTTGGTACTAGTTATTCATGATCTTAAAGATTTGTAACCTCCAAGGTAACATCATTAACTTACTTTATGTACTTTCAAAGACGATCACATTTTTGAGCTTACATCAATTGACTTACGAACTCTCACGTACAAAAATATAGGGTGTAAATCGTTCCCCCCTTTGGAACATTTGTCCATGAATGTTGACTGAAATGCTTATCAGTACCATAGGCCTTATGAATATTTTAATATTTTCTTTGCAATCCAGGCAATTATTCTATGAATAAATCCCAAGGCCAGGGCATTCCCCCCTTTAGGCCTCTTTCTCACACCATGACTTGTTGTCTGAATTGTTCCAATCTCGTAACTGTTTCTACCTTCTTTCATGCAGCCTATAAAACTTTGTCCTTGTATGTGCGCCTATGCAACTCTTTTCGCCTTTTTCTTCTAGTTTTTAGCTAATATCTAGGCCTGAATTTTGGAACATATACAAAACTTTGACAAGCCGTCCCTCTGGTTATCTGTAGGTGTACTGAAGTTCTTCGCTTGGTACTTTGTCGAACTTATGACTATAGATATATCTTGTTTTATAGCCTCGATTATATATTCTTATGGCTTTACTACAACTAGGTAGTTCATACTATACCATAACTCTTACTTTGATTTATTATTACCAAGGTTTGCTACCTAACTCCAGGTTACTCTCTTGCTACTTATCATATATGTATAAATCTAAGTTCTTTAATGTTTCCTCATTTATTGTTCATGGTAAGAATGACGGCCTAATCTCATCTCATACTTTGTAAATTTTATCCATCCATTATTGATTCACCTTAATGTTGGTCCATAATCTACCATTGATAACTTGAACCCTCGTACGTAATACATTGTCACTAGGGATCACATTTCATAGGGGAACATTTGATGTGATTTTCCTAATCCACCTAGGGAAGATACTATACTTCAATAACCATATTTCATAGCATCCTAATATTATTCATCTTATTGGGGCATTTTAATCCTATGCAATTCATGAAATCTGTTCTCTTTGAATCATTACTCAATAAAAGGCCTAAACATCATCCTCTTATCAATTATCACAATTACACCCTTACTTTACTACTAGGGTTGCATTCCGTCTCTTCTACATGCTCTTAGTTTTAAACTCCTTTAAGTTCATTCAAGTTATACTTAGTTTTGTATAACTTATGGAAACCATTAGTTGACTTACATTGATGTGTTTAATCCCAAGGCTTTACCTATTCTCCTCACCTTCTCACTCACCTTTTCTTATCGCTACTTATATCTACCTAAAACCTTGTCTCTCTATCATACTTTATCTTGCGATATGCACATATCTATTTATACTACTCGCAACCTTCCTTTTAATATGCTAGCACCGTATATTTCCTTTCACGCCTTCTCAGTTGTCTTTAAATGTAAGTAATTACTTTTCCTGGTCGTTCTTCCACGTTGCTGCATGAATGCTTGGTTACTCTTAGGGCCAATGAATACTGGAATTTGCACTAATTCTCTGACGACCCGATCGTTCATTTTAAGAATTTACAGCCCGATCCCCTATTAACTGATTTCCCTGTGTTTGTTTCTGGTATTTTGATTTTCCGGGATGTTGATTTTGAGTTTCGGAGAGTTTTGGGACACTTAGTCCCTAAATGAGAGCTTATGTGTTAGAAATTTGATTGTAGTCAGAACAGTGTGAAAACACTATCAAAATGGAATTTTGATGGTCTCGTTAGCTCCGTTGGGTGATTTTCTGGTTTAGGAACGTGTTCGGATTGTGTTTTTGAGGTCTGTAGCAAATTTAGGCTTGAAATGTCGAAAGTTGAATTTTTGAAATTTCCGGTTCGATAGTGAGATTTTGATCCAAGACTAGGAATGGAATTCCGGAAGTTGGAGTAGCGTCGTAGTGTTGAATGTGATATGTGTGCAAAATTTTAGGCCATTCAAATGAGGTTTGATAGACTTTTTGATCGAAAGCATAAATTGAGAGTTTTTGGAGTTCTTAGACTTGAATCCGATGTTAAATTAGTGTTTTGATGTTGTTTTGAGCGTTCCGAAGGTTGGAACAAGTTTTAATGATATTTTAGGATTGGTTGGCATGTTTTGTTGAGGTCCCGGAGGCCTCGGGTGTGTTTCGAATGCTTAACAGACCATTTTTGGAGTTGGAGAAGGATTAGATTTTTGCTAGTCTTTGTTACATACTTTTCTTCATTGCGATCGCGTGAGGATGCTCGTGATTGCAAAGGCGTAGATGAGGCAGAGGGAAATTTTGCTCTTTGCATTCGCATGAAGAGGAATCTGAATGCATAGTTATGGGCAGTGCTGAATCGGGAACACATGGGGTAGGCTGCATTCATGTAGAAGAAATAAGGCGGCAATGGAATTAAGTGTTTCTCTACACAGTCGCGTAAAGCCAACTGCGATCGCGTAAGTCTGAGTGAGCTAAAGCATCACGTTCATGTGAAGGGTTCCGGTTCACGTAGAGTTCGCATAGCCTGGGCAGTATTAAACATTTCAAAAATGAGGGTTTGGCCAGTTTTATCAAAACTTATGCTTGGGAGCTCGAATTTGAACGAGGTTTGGACGGATTTTCAGAGATAACGATTGGGTAATGAATCTTAACTCCTTTTTTCTTGTAACAAATTAATCTAAACATGAATTCATCATTTAATTTCGGAATTTGGATTAAAATCGGGGAAAAATTGGAAGAACATTTTTATACCTAGAATTCTTATTTGACCTTGGATTTGGATTATCTTGGTATGCATGAACTTGTGAGAGTATGAGGATTCTAAACAAAAAATTTTACCCGATTCTGAGACGCGGGTCCGAGGGGCATTTTAGTCATTTTACCTAATTTCGCGTATTAGTTTAGAGTTTAATTGTAGAATCAGTTAGTTGAAGTGTTATTTACATTATAAAATTGAATTGAATAGATTCGGGCCATTTGGAATCGAGTACTCGTGGCAAGAACATGTTTTCGGGTTGATTTTGAGCTGGTTCGAGGTAAGTGGCTTGTCTAAACTTGTGTGGGGGAAACTCCCCTTAGGATTTGGTTTGTTGATAATTGAAATGCCTTTTACGTAAGGTGACAAGTGCGTACTTTTGCTAATTGTTGAAAATCTATTTTCTTTAAGTAACTATAAACGTGATTTCCTTTTACCTGTTCATACCGTGTGTAATTTAAGCTTGCTATTAGCCTAGTAAAGCATGTTTAGTTAACTTAATTGCTTTACTTGCTCAAATTGCCTTAGTTGGATTATATGCAACATGATAGGCTACAAATACCTATTTTTACTTGGTATGGAAATTTGAATTGAATTAAGTATTCTTTTGTGTAGCTGTTGTGTGTTTACTTTGGGACTACGGGACGGTATCCCGGGAGATCCCCCTGTATGTTTACTTTGGGACCACGAATTTGTATTCCGAGACCCCCCTGCACTTTTACATTGGAACTACGGGATTTCACCCGGTAGATTCCCCAGTACTGAGTATTTCAGTATCCCGGGAGATCCATTGAATATTTATATTTGAGACTACAAGACGGTATCCTGGGAGATCTCCGGTTGTTATTTTTTTGTGAGTTATATTCCTTTCCGTGATTATTTGTCTCTATTATAGATGTTGTTGTTCTTTCTATCATGTGTTACTTCTTACTATTGCTCTTAACTATACTGCTTTATTTTACACTGTTATATCTTGTATTTCCTTTAGCCTTAGTAGGGACCTGACCTTTCTCATCACTACCCGACCGAGGTTAGGCTTGGCACTTACTAAGTACCGTTGTGGTGTACTCATGCCCTTCCTCTGCATTTTTTTCATGTGCAGATCCAGGTTCTTCCACTCAGACTTATCACGCTTGAGATGAGTTGATTGTAGAGATTCTAAGGTATATCTGTCGCGTCCGCAGAGTACCATTCTACTCTCCCTTTTTGTATTAGCCCTTTTGTACTTTTGTTTCTTTTTTAGAAATTCTGGAGTTAGATGCTTGAAGATATTTAAAAGCTTATGATCATGAGATTCCGGGTTTTGGGAATTGTTGTTAGTTTTGAGAGTTGATCTTGTGTATGCCAAGCGGCATTTTAAACACTGTTTTATTTCACTATTTCGATTTTATATATTTCTTCCATAAATTTTATTTATTTTCTGCACTGTTAGGCTTACCTAGTCGTAGAGACTAGGTGCCGTCACGATGGTTCACGGAGGGCAAACCGGGGTCGTGACAAGTTGGTATCCGAGCTCTAGGCTCATATGAGTCATGAATCACAAGCCGGTTTATTAGAGTCTCGTTGATCGATACGAAGGCATCTGTACTTATCTACAAGAGGCTATGTAATTGTTAGGAAAATTTCACTTCATTTGATTTCGTTGTCGTTTGAGATTTTGTTATCATAATTATAGACTTTTGTCTTCTATTATCTCGAACATGGTGAGGACATGTGCTACCCAAGATGATCAGGAACCCGCACCCGGGACACGCACGCGGTGCAGCTAGAGCATCTACGCGAGCTGCCACCGAGGAGCCACCAACAGTGCCAATCGGAACCCAGGCACTTGATATGCCTACTGCTATTACCACGACAACACTTCAGGAGACTCTAGCACAGTTCATGAGCATGCACACCACTTTGGCTTAGGCAGGAATGCTTCCCCTTACTACAGCCATATCCCAGGCCGGGGGAGGAGCACTGACTCCCGCCGCCCGCACTCCTGAGCAGCGAGTGCATGTTGATTGTTGACACCCAATCTTTTCCTATATTTTTTATATTCCTTCAAAATAACATATGCATGCATATATAAGCATGTCTAAATGTTTTATTATTTTTTCCTAATTTTTAAAGAGGCTTTTAATCAATTAATTTCCATATTTTTATCCTTGAAAAACCCAATAATAATTCCCAAAATTATTATTTTTGGTAGTCATTTATTGGACATTCATATTTATGCTGAAATTTAGCTAAGATCATTTTTTGCATATTTTTTACAAATTTAGTTAGTATATTAAAGATAGATTGCGTATAATTGCAATATCATCCTCTTTCAAGATTTAATCGTGTTTCATATTCATAAAATTAAGTCCTTTATTTTTAAATTTCTAATTATATGCTATAAATCATTTTAGTGCTTTTAATTTTTTTCCTGAAATTAATTCACTATTTTTTATAATTTTAAAGGAAAAAATTGGCTATTTAGATAATAGCCCAATTTTGTTTCAATTATAGACTACTTTGAATCCCAAATCAGACCCATTTTTTTTGGCCCAATTTCGTTTAAACCCGACCCTTAACCCAACTAAACTTACCCAAACCTGTATCCCCACCTAACCCCTTTAATCCCAGCCGTTGATCATTTAGATCAATGGTCACCGGCTGCCCTTTCCTTTTTAATTCCAAACGACCCCTAAAACCCTATAATTTCTCACAATCCTCCACCCTTGGGTCCTCCTTCTCTCTAAACTCTCTGAAACGCTCACAAACCCTAGCTGCCGCCCTCTCACCCCACTCTAACTACACCCTAATCTATGGCCTTCTGTGGTCATTTGAGACTTGCGCCAGCTTTTCATGGCTTCTATGTGTTTGGTTATGTGGTTTCATGACCATTTTTCAAAGGAGTTTGGTCTAGTCTTTGTTCGACTGGTGTTCATGGCCTTTCTCCGGCCAGCCACGACCTTTTCCTTCCATTTTCTGCACTTAATTAATGCTTATACTACTCCTTTTTATGGCAATAATTAGTCTGTCTCTAAACTGATTTCTTTCCTTACTTGCATCTATGACTACCCGTTAAATAATGATTCCTTAATTAAAGGGAATCACTGGAATAATTGATTTCGACTGCTGATTATTTCCATATTTGTGTTAAAACCTTACTTATTACCTTACTGGTTACTCTTTTTCAAAAACTATAAATACCCTTCACCCTTCTTCTTTCAAACACACGAAGAAAAAATGAATCACTTGAATTCAAAACACACACTTCACTCAAAAACTCTCTCTTTTCTCTGTTACTACTTGTGTTGCTGCCTTGTCTAGCCGGCTGAAAGCCAAGCCTATGCTGTGGAAATTTGCTTACTTTTATTTCTGCATTTACTTATTTATTGGTATGTTCTAATTAATTTTTCAAGCAGAAAAAATAATATGTTCCTTTACTATTGCCTTCAATATTGCCTGTTTCCTTCTTGTATTTAATCATGTTTCATCACTAAAGCATGCTGTAAAACAATGTATTCCTTTATGTATAAATACTCTGTCAGTCATTCGATTATGTGATTATGACTTACGAATCCCACACCTCATATCCCATATGTGTTTGTATTTTCTGCTTGGTCTGAGGGCATGTCAGAATTAGACATTGTTGTACATGACCCAAACCTGATCCTCCTTAGGGTCATATACTTTATGTGTTGTGTTCTCTGGCTGGTTTATGGGCATACCAGCACTATCTATTGCTGTGCATTCCTAACCTTGGCCCCTTCCTAAGGTCATATGCTCCCTGCAATGAATTCCCAAACCCCTGACCCCTTTTGTATAAAAATGTTGATTTTGTATAGTGTTAGCTTTACTATTCCTATTTCCAATTATCTTTACCCTTTGCTATTCTCAACCAAGTTTTAAACAAGGTCCCTGTTTTCCACTTTTACTATAATCTTAGACCTAGGTTCTGCCCCTCTTGTGTGAGCCTTCCCTTGGGACCCATGAGCTCCCTCTGAACTTGGACACATAAGGGTTGGCCCTTCCACACTGCACCCATCTCTATCTGGTTATGCAAACTTGGGTATAAGCATTGCCCGGGGTCCCTTGAGACCTTTAGGGAACTTTGACACACCCAGGTTTGAGAAAGGCTTTGAAACCAAGTGGCATTTGAAGTAATTAATTATATAACTCAAATAGGAAGTCAAGATTAAGCTTCCTATGGTTGTAATTTTTTATTTTATTTTTACACTTTTCTGATGTAATTCAGCAATTGGTCTGTAATAATTTGTAACAAATATTGGGGTTGGCTAGTGAAAAGGGAATGGGTGATCATGCATGTTTAGTTGTTATAAGGGTAGAGAACTTGCCTGTATGACCCTTTTATGTCTGATTTAAATTCTGTATTTAGATAACATGCCTAAAGGATTTGTCTAAAATTTTGCATGTTCATTACCACACTTAGACATCATGCTCTTAGGATCTAAATAGTTATAATCAAACATCATGCTCATAAGGTTAAAATCAGTATCTTGTATAGAAATCATGCACATAGAAATCTCAAGAAAATTCTACTTCAGTTCACATTCGATAAGATATCATATGTATAGGAATTAGAAATCAACAATAGTAGAGATCATGTCTATAGGATCTTAAACCAGTCTAGTTTAAAACCAGTTTGACTCATACTATTTTGAGCTATTTTTTAAAACAACTCTCTCTCTCTCGTATTAATACAGTTTAGAAAGTATGCCTATATGATCTCAAATTGTTTATTTTAGAACTATTACTACTTTGCTATTTTTAAAATCGGTAAGTAGATATCATGCTTGTAGGATATCATCAATGCACAATTAGGCAAGCCTTAGGTAATAATAATAAAACTAAATCTGCCTTTGTTTTAATTAGCAACTACTACAACCAGCAGGCAGTCCTGATTCAAACTTCTTATATGAGTTATGTAATAAATTGGTTAGCTTCAACTACTAAAACTCCCCCTTGTCTTAGTATTTTAAATTTTGACTTTAAATGCGTTTTAAGTCATGCTACCTTTTGTGCTTTGCTTGGGGAGGTATATTTGAGCCTCTTAAGTGTTTATATGTCTTCCATAATATACAGTCCTATATGATCTTGTTTGTCGCTTAGTATTTTGCCTTTAAACCTGAGAGTCAGGCTAGATTCTCCTACTTATAGGAATAGTAGTCCTAAATTCCTCTAAGACTGATAGGAATGCAACGGGTAATAGCATGCAATAGAGGTCGTGACCAATCCGTGCTTTAATACCTTAACGGGGTGGGAAGGGTAGATATGGATATGATGACCGGTGCGCTAATACCATGTGTAGACCCTCTTTAGAGAAGTGATTACTGGGTATTGCATTGATATGATCCATGTTGCAAATAAACCTAGGACCCTTCTTGTATTCGTCAGTATATTTAGTTATAACTCTTTCAAAACTTTGTTTTATTTTATCATTTCCAAATATTTATGTATTCAAAATCCCCTCTTAATTGAGCCTTATTTGTTTACTTGCTAATTGCATAAATTCACAAAGAACTTTTTGGCCGGGAACCATAATAGATGATCCTTAGGGGTGCCTAACACCTTCCCCTTGGGATAATTTCAAGCCCTTATCCTATCTCTTGTTATCAAAAAATGTAGTCGTAGTTGAACCCTATAGGTGTCCTAATGCACCCTAAATCATTAGGTGGCGACTCTTCAAAATGTAAAACCCAGTTCCCAAAAGGAATGAGTTATCCTGTGCCCAAAATGTCATAAACCCGATTTTTCGATGCAAAGAGGGAAAAGGGGGTGTGACATTGATCAAGTCCCAGAGATTATTATGGTATAGCCCATAGCTCCATCTCAGCTCGACGAGAGGGCAGTAGCTTCAGAAGAGGAGCAGAAGAGGCTTGGGAGGTTCAAGAAGTATCAGCCTCCTACATTTAGCGGGCTAGCCTCAGATGATGCCCTTGGATTTCTTTAGCAGTGTTATTGCATCCTCCGTACCATGGGTATATCAGGATCAAGTGGGGTTTCCTTCACTACCTTCCAGCTTCGAGGAGCCCCCTATCAGTGGTGGCATACTTATGAATTAGATAGTCCGGATGAGGCAGCTTCCCTGACTTGGGCTCAGTTTTCAGATATGTTCACGAGGGAGAATGTCCCCTAGAGTCTCAGGGATGCTTGGTGCACAAAGTTTGAGCGGTTACGTCAGGGTACTATAACTGTCTCGGAGTATGTTGTTTGTTTCACAAACTTGGGTAGACATGCACCAGCCTTGGTTTCTACGGTTTGCGAGAAGGTTCACCGGTTTATTGAGGTGCTTATTCCCAGCATCAGGTCTAGCATGGCTCGTGAGTTGGAGATGGATATTTCTTATTAGCAGGTGGTGAGCATTTCTAGAAGGATTGAGGGTATGCATACTAGGAATAGAGAGGAGAGTGAGGCCAAGAGGTCTCGAGAGTCAGGCCATTATTTTGCTATATGTGCCGCAGTTGTAGGTCGTCATGGTAGGGGTTATATATGTTTCCCTATTCATTTAGATCATCCAGTAGCCAATGATATTCCAGCTCTACCTAGGCCTCAAGAGCCTTATTATGCACCTCCAATATCTAGTGCACCTCCTGCGTGCGGTGCTTCTAGTGGTCAGTCCATCAGACCTGGCCCAAGCTAGTCACAGCCATCGTATCCTCCCAGAGCTTGTTTTGAGTGTGGTGACACATTCCATATGGTGAGGGATTTCCCCAAAATTAGGAGGGGTGCACCTCTACAGACTTCTCAGCCACAGCATGCCCTGCAGAGTTCTCAGACTATAATTACAGCACCAGTTGCTACCCCACCTGCTCAGCCAGCTAGATGTGGAGGTCGGGGAGGTAGAGGTCGCCCTCGAGAGGGAGACTAGGCCAGATACTAGGCCCTTCCTGCCTGTACAGAGGTTGTTTCCTCCGATTCTATCATCACAGGTATTGTCTTGGTTTGTCACAGAGATGTATCGGTTCTATTCGATCGAGGCTCCACTTCTTATTTTGCTCCATATTTGGGTGTATCTCGGGATTCTTTGAGTTCCCCTGTTTATGTTTCTACTCTTGTGGGAGATTCTCTTGTTGTGGACCGCATTTATCGATCGTGTTTGGTTACTCTTAGTGGTTTTGAGACCAAAGCTAATTTATTGTTGCTCAGCATGGTTGATTTTGACATTATCTTGGGCATGGACTGGTTGTTGCCCCATTATGCTATTCTTGATTCTCAGACTAATACCGTGACTCTGGCTATGCTAGGTGTACTGCATATTGAGTGGATGGGTGTTTTACATCACCCTCCTAATATAGTTATTTCCTTCCTTAGGGCTCAGCGCATGGTTAAGAAGGGGTGTGAAGTGTATCTAGCTTATGTGAGAGATGTCAGTATGATATTACTTCCGTTGATTCAGTCCCAATAGTACGGGATTTTTCTAATGTGTTTCCAGCTGACTTTCCGGGCATGCCGCCCGATAGAGATATTGATTTTTCCATTGATTTTTTGCCGAGCACTTAACCTATTTTTATAACTCATTATTGTATGGCTCCTCCTGAGTTGAAGGAGTAGTTACATGAATTTCTTGATAAGGGTTTTATTTGTCCCAGTGCATCACCTTGGGGTGCTCCTGTCTTGTTTTTGGAAAAGAAGGATGGTTCTATCCGTATGTGCTTTGATTTTTGCCAGTTGTTCAAAGTTACAGTGAAGAACCATTATCTTTTGCCTCATATTGATGATTTGTTTTGCCAGCTACAGGGTGCACGAGTGTTTTCTAAGATTGACTTGCGTTCACGGTACCATCAGTTGAAGATTCGGGAGCCAGATATCCCGAAGACTGCTTTCAGGACTCGGTACGGTGACTACGAGTTCCTTGTTATGTCATTTGGGCTGACCAATGCCCCTGTAGCCTTTATGCATTTGATGCACAGTGTGTTCCAACCATATCTTGACTCATTTGTCATTATCTTTATTGATGATATTCTGGTATATTCTCGGTGTCGGGAAGATCATGAGCAGTACCTGATGACTGTGCTTCAGACTCTGAGAGAGAAGTTATATGATAAGTTCTTGAAATGTGAGTTTTGGTTGGATTCCATGGCATTCTTGGGTCACGTGGTTTCTAACGAGGGGATAAAGGTGGATCTGAAGAAAGTGGAAGCAGTGCAGAGTTGGCCCAGACCATCCTCAGCAATAGAGATTCACAATTTTCTTGTCTTGGAGCGTTATTTGTTGAGGGGTTTTCATCTATTGTAGTACCTATGAATAGACTGACCCAGAAGGATGCTCCATTCTAGTGGACGGAAGAGTGTGAGGCGAGCGTTCAAAAACTCAAGACAGCTTTGACTACAACCCCAGTTTTCATATTACCTACAGGTTTTTATATTGTCTATTTTGATGCCTCGAGGATTGGCTTTGGAGCGGTATTGATACAGGACGATAGGGTGATTGCCTACACATCCAGACAATTGAAGATACATGAGAAGAATTATCCTGTACATGATCTTGAGTTAGCTGCTATTGTTCATGCCTTGAAGATATGGCATTATTATTTGTACAGTGTGCCTTGTGAGATTTATACTGATCATCAGAGTTTGCAGCATTTGTTAAGGCAGAAGGACCTTAATTTGCGGCATAGGAGGTGGCTAGAGCTGTTGAAAGACTATGATATCACTATTTTGTATCACCCGGGCAAGGCCAATATGGTGGCCGATGCTTTGAGTCGCTGGGCAGAGAGTTTGGGGAGTTTGGCTTATTTACCAGTAGCAAAGAGGCCCATGGCGATGGATCTTCTGGCCTTAGCCAGCCAGTTTGTCAGGTTGAATCTTTCGAAGACCAGTTGGGTTTTAGCTTGCGTGTTCTCTCGGTCTTTCTTATTTGACCGTATCCACGAGTGTCAGTTTGATGACCCTCATTTGCTTGTCCTCAAGGACAACGTTTTTCATGGCGATACCAAAGATGTGACTATTGGTGATGATGAGGCATTGAGGATGCAGGATCGGGTTTGTGTACCCAACGTTGATGGGCTTCGGGAGTTGATTCTAGAGGAGGCCTATAGTTCGCGGTATTTCATTTATCCGGGTGCCGCAAAGATATATCGAGATTTGAGACAACACTATTGTAGAGGTACTCAGTACATATCAAGGTTCTGTAGGGCCATTCAGCATGAGTTGGGTACTCGGTTGAGTACAACATTTCACCCTCAGGCGGACGGACAGTCCGAGCGCACTATTCAGATTCTCGAGGATATGCTCAGTGCCTGTGTGATTGAGTTTGGAGGGTCTTGGGATCAATTCTTTCCATTGGCGGAGTTTGACTACAACAACAGTTATCACTCCAGCATTCAGATGGCACCGTATGATGCTTTATATGGTAGGTGGGGTAGATCCCCAATCGGTTGGTTTGAGCTGGGTGAGGCTAGATTATTAGGCACAAACTTGGTTTAGGATTATTTGGAGAAGGTTAAGGTGATTCAGGATAGACTCCGTATAGCCTTGTCCAAACAGAAGAGTTACATGAACCAGAAGGTTCGTGATGTTTCCTATATGGTTGAAGAGCGGGTTCTGCTTTGGGTTTCTCCTATGAAGGGCATTGTGAGATTTGGGAAGAAAGGAACGTTGTGTCCGAGGTTTATTGGCCTTTTGAGATATTGCATCGTGTTGGGGAGGTTGCTTATAAGCTTTCCTTACCTCCCAGCTTGGCAGGAGTTCATCCGGTATTCATGTTTTGATGCTCCGGTAGTATCACGGTGATCTGACGTACGTGTTGGATTTCAGCTCAGTCCATGTTGACAAGGACCTATCTTATATTGAGGAGCCAGTGGCAATATTGGACAGGCAAGTTCAAAAGCTGAGGTCAAAGAGCATCGTATCAGTAAAGGTTTAGTGGCGGGGTCAGCCGGTAAAGGAGACGACATAGGAGACCGAGTAGGATATGTGCAGCTGTTACCCTCATCTTTTCACTACTTCAAGTATGTCTCTATGCTCGTTTAAGGATGAACGAATGTTTAAGTGTAGGAGGATATGATGACCCGTCTAGTCATTTTAACAATTTACGCCTAGATCCCTTATTAACTGCTTTCCCCGTGTTTGTTTTTGTTATTTTGATTTGTCGGGATGTTTGGTTTCAAGTTTCAGAGAGTTTAGGGACACTTTGTCCCTAAATGAGAGCTTAAGTGTTAGAAATTTGATCGTAGTTGAAACAGTGTGGAAACGGCCTTGGAAAGGAATTTTGATGGTCCCGTTAGCTCCGTTTGGCCATTTCAGGTTTAGGAGCGTGTTTGGATTGTGTTTTGGAGGTCCGTAGCTAATTTAGGCTTGAAATGTTGAAAGTTGAATTTTTGAAGTTTCCGGTTTGATAGTGAGATTTTGATCCGAGGGTCAGAATGGAATTTCGAAAGTTGCAGTAGCTTTGTAGTGTTGAATGTGACATGTGTGCCAAATTTCAAGCCATTCGAACGAGGTTTGGTAGACCTTTTTATCGTAAGCGTAAATTAAGAGTTTTTGGAGTTCTTAGGCTTGAATCCGATGTTAAATATGTGTTTTGATGTTGTTTTGAGCATTCCAAAGGTTGGAACAAGTTTGAATGATGTTTTAGGATTGGTTGGCATGTTTGGTTGAGGTCCGAGGGACCTCAGGTGTGTTTCGGATGCTCAACAGACCATTTTTGGACTTGGAGAAGGATCAAATTTTTTCTAGTTTTTGTTACAGACTTTTCTTCATCTGATCACCTGAGGATGCTTGCGATCGCGAAGACTTAGATGAGGTAGAGGAAATTTTTTCTCTTCGCGTTCGCGTGAAGAGGAATGCAAACTCGTAGTTATGGGCTGTGCTGAATAGCGAATGCGTGGGCTAGGCCGCGTTCGCGTAGAAGAAATAAGGCGGTAGTGGAATTAAGTGTTTCTCTATGCGGTCGCGTGAAGCCAACCGCGATTGTGTAGGTCTGGGGGAGCTAAAGCATCGCGTTCCCCTGAGGGATTCCGCGTTCGTGTAGAGTTAACTTGGGAGCCAGTGAATTTCTTCTTCGTGATCACGTGGAAGCTTCCGCGATCGGGATTAATGATTACCTAGGCAGTATAAAACATTTCAAAAACAAGGGTTTGGCCATTTTTATCAAAACATAAGCTTGGGAGCTCGAATTTGTCATGCCCTAACCTCCAGGGGCGCGACCGACACTCAATCGAGTGAACCCAACTGAGAAAGCCTTATTGACAATTTCTACCTAACTCAATACGATTAAGGAAACCATGCTTTCATTTATTTAGACAACAACAAAATTGATCATTCACATTGTTAATTCATTTTCATGTCACAAACCTTAAATCATGACTAAGTTCCCAAGATTTCATACAGTTATAGTTTAAAAGAACTAGAGTATAGAGTTACAACACAGTTCATTGACCTATCCAACACCCGTACATAACCCACACAAACCTCTACGGAGCCTCTATGGATACAAAAGATAAATTTTGACAACGCCGGCAACAAGGCCCCCGCAATACCTCAAAAGTGGAAGTCTGCAACAAAAGATGTACAACATAACCCCTTGAAGGAAAAAAGGGCTCACCAAGACTTTAAGAGGAGGACACTCTGCTACGCACGATCGGCATTGTCCACTATAGAGCCACCTACATTCATTTAAAAATGTAGTGCCCCGGGCAAAAAGGATGTTAGTACCATGCTCTCTTCTCTCTCCTAAAAAACCCTAAACTTGAGGCCTAAACTTAGACTCCATGGCTGCGCCGGCCACTGCCCAGCCTTTAATGGAGGTTGGGCAGTCGTCTTCTCCACCAGTAACAACTCCCTAACGAACTACAATCCCAAATCCAATCCAAAACTATGCAAACCTGCTCAAACCTAGTGCATTAAATGCTCCCATGCAGCCTGCGGCTAACGTAGCCCTAAAAACAATTGGGTATCTTCATGGAGAACCAATTGTGAGATGGAAGAAGCAATAAGTAAGGCAATCTATTGCACAACGTGGATTGAATTTAGCAGTCTTGGGTAAGTTTTCATATGGCAAGCTTGGGATTCATGAGTTAAAAGGTCCATGTTCAGTTCGTCTTATTGAGCACGGTCCTATTTTGCTCAAGCTCTCATTTATGGAGGATTATATTCATCTATTATCCAAGTCTACGTATTATTTGAGAATTCAAAACGAGATGTGGCAGATGAGGTGCACCAAGTGGAATCCATGGTGGGAAGTTGATGAAGAAACATCTTTTGCTATAGTGTGGATGTCTTTTCAAGACTTGCCTCCTAATTTCTTTGGAAGGGAGTTTGTATTTTCTTTAGCTAGGGCAGTCTGGAGTCCAATACATGTTGATTTGGCTACTCAAAATGGTACAAGGCAAAGTTGTGCCAAGGTGAAGGTTGAGGTGAATTTTTTAGATAATTTACCTCAAAGGCTCAATATAGTCAAAGAAGAAGATGAAACTAGGCTAGAGGAGTTCAAGTGGATCAAAATTAGGTATGATTATATGCCTAAGTATTGTAAAACTTGTAAAAAATCAAGGTTACAAGGAAGAGGAATGATAGATGATTAATCCGACATTGAGGAAGTTTGAAGAACAAGTTAATTACGTGAAGAATGAGCAAAGTATTGTTGGTACTGCTGTCAATACTACAAATGTGTTAACGAGTGGTAAAATATTATGGAACCCTATTACCAACCCAACTAGGCAGGAGTGGATGCAAGCTAGAAAGAATAAATATCAAAGGGACAAGAGGGGTCATATTATTGAGGGGCCAAAAGAAAAGAAGACAACAAGGGGAAAGGACAACTTAAGGAAAAGGCAGTGATGTCCAAGAAAAAATTTGAAGCTTTAGAAGTAGAGGAAGATACACAGCCAATTTTGACAATTACAGATGGAAATGTAGATGGTAAGGACAAGAATTAAAGGAAAGATCAAGGAGGTAAGGGAACCAACAAGGTGCAGCAACAGGAAAATAAGAAGAAAGAAAGAGATCAATCTCCTAATTCTACTCCTAATGGGACTAGGGGAGGTGATTCAAGGAAGCCGTCTGGTAAGGAAGGTGGAACTTCCACCTTAAAGAAGGACGAATTTGATGTGAGAATAGTAAAATAGGAAGTTGTGGAAAAGGCAAATAAGGAAGGGGAGGTAGTTCTACAAAAGGAAAAGTTGAATCTTACTTCCAGAGGGGTTCAATCTTCATTAACGGGAGCTCTTTCAAATGCTCCTATTCCTATTGACTCCATGATCAATGTTGATCCTAAAAAGGAAAATACAATTGATTGGGTGCATAGGACATTTGGGACAAATAAGGAGGAATTAAGACAATGTAATGTAACTACTAATCAGTCACGTCAAGAAATTCCATCCCAAAAGTATGATGATGCTGCCAATTGGAGGATGGGAATAAAGTTAGTTCAAGAAAGGTGTTATAGAGTGATGAGGAAGAGTAATGGAAGCTAAAATGGGATCAAAAATCCCAAATGAAGGCAAGGAAAATAGAGGCAATATGGAGCTATAAAAAAAGTCAAATTAGATTATGCTACAGTAAACCCTAGCAGTTCCACAGCTAGGGTTGAAGATAAAGGGACACCAATGGAGGATCAGGTCAATGTCTCAACTGGAGGGGATTATGGTAAACATATAGATGCAGGAAAACAAAGGTCTTCTAACACTGCACCATTAGCCAAAGATCAGGCCAATGGAACAGTAAAATCTAGTTTTCCTTGGGAGATTATCGCCTATGTAGATGGGGTTCTAGTATATGCATTGATGAAGGAACAGGTTTGGAATGTTCCTAAGGATGTTGTAAAGGATACAGTGTGCCAAAATCAACAAACAGACAATGGGAAGGGGTCCGATCTCAATGGAACAGTAACACAGGCAGTTTCTGCTAGTGTTTCTACAGTAAACCCTAATATGAGTTCTGTGTATGAGCTTTAATTTAAAATGATGCAGGAGAAGCTAGGAGATATGGTTAGCAATTCTAACCATTATGAAGCAGCATTAACACATCATGAACGAAGTGAACAAGCCATAGTTTTTGGAGAAAGTGAAGCATTGCCAATAACATGTTCATCTGGAATTGGATCACCCTTACAGATCAAAGTTAATGTGCCATTGAAATCACCTTATCAGTTACTACATGACCTCATTACACGTCAGGGGTTGCCTTTAGACATTTAGAATTCTTTGGTGGAGTAGCAACAACAATTTGAAGAGGAAGATGATGATGAGACTACAGTAGAGAATTTTAAAGGTATGATGAGGGGAGGGATGTATCTCCTACATCATCTAATAGAAGTGGGTAGAAAGGAAAGAAAAATGAACTTAAAGAGCCATTACAAACTACAAGAATCTTTCCTAGAAGGGTAGCCTCTGGAGCCTCAAGATGATGATTAAAATATCCATATGGAATATAATGTCTGTTAAAACTCAAAAGGCCTTTCAGAGAGTGATCAATACGCAAAAGGAACATGTTTTTTTCATTGTAGCACTCATGGAGCCTAAATAGAATAAGAAATTGCTAGACAAATATAGAAGAAGATTAGGTATGGAAGCTGCAATCTCTAATATAAATGGCAAAATCTAGTTATGTTTTATTCTGTTGTGGAATGGGATCTCTTGATTGACACTGAGCAACAAATGACCATCAGAGTGTATCATCAGGATCTTGGTAAATAAATTATGATAACATTTGAATATGTTAAGTGCATTGCATTAGAGAGGTTGGAATTATGGGACAATCTATACTATTTGGCTAGTGATATGAAGCTGCCATGGCTAGTAGGAGTGATTTCAATGTAGTGTTGGGAGAGGAAGAGAAGATAGGTGGCCTACCAGTGTACCCTCTTGTAAGGCCCCATAAAATTTTGTGCTTAAAACCTAGTAGCTCGTAGTGCCAAGTTCGAATATGTATTAGGAATGTGTAGAATTCAACATCAAGTTTACTGATTTTGCACTTAAAAATCAAAAGAATCGATTTTCCAGAAAATTGTTTTTTTGCGGTCCAGAATGCGGTCACAGATCAGCTATGCGGACCGAATTTTTGCTGCAGAGTGAAGCAGAAGGATTGTCAAAATTGATGTTGAAAATGCGGTCCATTATGCGATCGCATAATCAATATGCGGATCGCATAATCATCTCATAAATTCCTCAAGGATTTCTGGAGGTCAATTCTGTGGTGTAAAATGCGACCGCATAATAGGAATGCTGACCGCATTCCTGTTGCAGACCGAGGCATATCTTCAGATTTTTGGGCGCATTACTGCGGCCCGCATTTCGATTCTACGATCTCAGATTTGCTCTGGCTTCTATTTCTAAATTTTAAAACTCGACCCCTTTTCAATAAAACACCTCAACCCCATCATTTTAACAATCTTGCTGAACAAATTAAGAGAGAGGAAAAGAGGGTCTTGAGAGAGAAGGTTATCTTCTCCAAATTTTGGTTCTTCAAAACCATCCGGGCCGGGAAATTACAAGTTTATCTTCATACCTACTTTCCTTACAGGTAAAATCCCTAACTTCTCCCATTGAATTTATGGTTTAAACTAAGAGGGGGAGTCTTATGCATTAGTCCTTGAAATAATGGTTGAAATCCTTCATACATGTCTATTAAAAACCTATAATCTAGTATGAGGAATTGGGTAGGGGTAAAAGAGTATTCAAGAGGGGTTGATAACCTAAATGAGTTTGAGTAGCAGTTGTGAACTTCATTTCTAAGTTATGTGTATTAATTTGTGTACTATATTGACGTTGCTAGATTATTTTGGTCAATTGGAATTAGTAGTTAAAAAGGGAATTCGGCTCCATGTATGTATGACTAACTTGATCCTTCTAAAATCACCTCGTTTGATGAATGTATGCTTGGTAGGTGATATGTACGTAAATTAATTATGAATTTCTTGTGATTGGTACGTTGTGATTGTGTTATGTGGTTGTAATTGAGGAATAAATGACTAAATGAAATTGTGACTATTGCAGCTGGAATAACTGTGGTAACAATATCTATGGCTTTTTGTGGGCAATTACCAATATGACGTTAAACGTTTATGGGTCGTTGAATATGATGGAAATAGTATTGATGGTTATGGAAACACTTGTAATATTGTTGTTTTTAATTCTTGAGAAATATTGTTGTTGAGCTTCGTTAATTGTTTGTTGTTTTTGTGTTTGTGGATTGAAACTGTACGGTGGGATCCGGTTGCGCGCTGCAACATGAAGTAATAATATGTGGGTTATGGTGATAAGTGTGGCCGAGGTAATAAGGTTGGAAAGTGATTGAAATCACTATTGAAATAAAATATGAGCAAACTGTGAAACTATTTAAGTGAAATTGTGGAAGGGGAAAACAGGAGAGTTTGTAAACTTGTTTGGCTTGATTATTCCTTATATGTGTTTGGTTGCAACATCCATTACTGTTTCCTACTTATGTGTGGTTGGAGTTTACTTGGAACAAGTTTGTTCATACATACCAGTACAATTCAAATGTACTGATGTCCCTTTTGCCGGGGGCGTTACATTCGTGTTATGATTATAGGTAGATCTATAGCAGGCACTCTAGTCCACCAACCGTAGCTCCTCATTACTCCATGCCAACTGAATTGGTGAGCCCCTTTCCTTTCGGCGCCCTGCATGGCTCACGCCGCTTCTGTTCTTGCCTTTTGGGATCCTATTTTGGGTATTTGAAAAAGGTATAGCCGGAGCCTTGTTATCGGCAAGTATTATATTATTCCTCTTTCATCTTTAAAGGCTCCGTAGATAGGCAATGTCTATTAAGAACTTATGTAAATATGTATTTTGTAAGTTGGGCGATGTAAGTAGTAAACCACGATAAAGATTATCTATGTTATGTATGCTTTTGTAACAAGATGTTCCAATTATAATTAGCTGTTTCACTTTGTTAATATGTAATGAAAAATGTGGGGTAACACGTTGGATAGGAAAGGCACCCAGGTCCGCTTGAGTGGGGTTACTCGGTCGAGCGCCGGTCATGTCCCTCGAACTTGGGGTGTGACAAACTTGGTATCACAGCCTAAGGTTTTAAAGGAGTCCTAGGATGTCTAGGAGCCGTGTCTGGTAGAGACCTACTTATCGGTGTGAAGTCGACCACATCTATAAGTGGGGCCCTGCATGGATATTTAGGAAATTTTCCCACATCTTTGTTATTCAGTATCGTGCGGTGAAGTTAAATGTGAAAGTATCTATATCTAACTCGTGGTTTGTTTTGAAATTTTTCAGTAATGGCACCTAAGAAGAGAGCTAGACTCGTCCTTGGGGCCAATACCACCACAAGTGAGGCTATGAATGTTGTACCTGATGCCGTGGGTGAGAGTGACTCCCCGACCTCGAACCTACCTGGCCCGTCTGTTCCAGACCAGCATGTTCCTGTTCCTACAGCGGCAGAGGGTGCAACCATCCCTCCCGCCGATATTCCTAATTCTGGCACCATCCCAGCTCCTGGTCCCAAAGCTTCTGATGTGGACCTTAGAGGAGCCATCCGAATGTTGACCCAGTTAGTGGCCGCTCAGGCCCAGAGATCCCAGGATGCCCCTGCATCCTCTAGCAAACAAGGAGATTTAGCCAGTTCCATAGTTAACCAGTTTTTGCGGCTAGCGCCTCCTGAATTCTCAGGCACAGATCCAGAGGCCGATCCGCAAGAATTCCTTGATGAAATGTATAAGACTCTCTGAGTGATGAAAGCTTCAGAGATAGAGGGAGTTGAGTTGGCATCATAGAGGTTGAGGGGAGCAGCGTATTCATGGTTCGAGATATGGGAGGACTCCCGTGGGGAGGGAGGACTTCCGCCCAGATGGGATGAGTCCGTAGATGCGTCCATGGACAAGTTCTTTCCTGCTGAGACAATAGCAGCTCGTGCCACTGAGTTTGAGACCCTCAAGCAGGGCAGCATGAGTGTTTGGGAGTACCACATGGAGTTCGTGAGGTTGTCCAAGTATGCTCCTCAGTTAGTGTCTACCATGGCAGCTGGAGTTCGGCGGTTTGTTCAGGGCCTTAGTCCCTTGGTAGTGAATGAGGCTACTATAGCGGCCTTACACTCGAACATGAACTATGGAAAGATTGTAGGATTCGCTCAGGCTACAGAGGCTAGGAAATTGAAGATTTGGGCGGAAAGGGAGAATAGCAATAGGGCCCGATCATTGGGCCACTCAAGTAGATTAGCTCAAGGGAGAGGGTCGTCAGGGCCGTCCCAGTCATATGCTCAGTCCTCAGCAAGCGCACCACCATCCTTGCATAGTTACCAGCAAAGCAGCCGCATGAGACCAGGTTCAGACAGTAGGAGGCCCCATCAGTCCGCTTGTTCGGGAGGGAGATCACAGCAGCAAGGGAGGGCTCCATGCCCCAATTGTGGGAGATTTCATACAGAGACTTGTTACTTGGATATCCCAGTGTATTTTAGATGCGGGGTAAGAGGTCACATCCAGAGAGACTGTCATGTGCCCAGTCAGGGCGTGGGTAGGGGATCTGCTCAGTCATCAGGTTCTTCAGTCGCTACATCATCTGTACGACCTCCAGCCCCGGCGGGACGTGGTACGGATAGGAGAGGAGCTCGTAGTAGAGGTGGATCCAGCCGATTCTTTGCTTTGAGTTGTCGCCAGAGTGCAGAGGCTTCTCCAGATATAGTTACATGTATCTTGTCTGTTCAGGCCATTGATTGTTATACTCTTATCGATCCAGGATCCTCTTTGTCTTATGTCACCCAATTCATTGCTTCAAGCTTTGGAATAGAACCCGAACAGCTTCATGAGTCATTCTCTGTATCGACTCTGATTGGTGATACTATCATTGCCACGTGAGTTTATAGGAATTGTGTTGTTGCGGTGTGTGGTCATATTACTATGGCCGATCTTGTCGAGCTTGGAATGGTATATTTTGATGTAATTATGGGAATGGACTAGCTTTATGCATGTTTTGCCAAACTTGACTGTCGAACGAGAATCCTGAGGCTCGAGTTTCCTAATGAGCCAGTTGCTTAGTGGAAGGGAAATGGTGTGGTGCCGAAGGGTAGGTTTATTTCCTTCCTTAAAAATTCAAGGATGATTAAAAAGGGATGTATCTATCATTTTGTCCGGGTAGGGGACACCACATCAGAAGTGTCTATCCTCGTGTCTGTGCTGGTTGTGAACGAGTTTCCTGAAGTGTTTCCAGATGAACTTCCAGTAATTCCACCAGATCGAGAGACTGATTTCAGGATTAATGTGTTGCCAGATACCCAGCCAATATCTATTCCTCCATACATAATGGAGCAAACAGTGTTAAAAAAGTTAAAGGAGCAGCTGAAGGATTTATTAGAGAAGGGATTCATACGACCGAGTGTGTCATCGTGGGGTGCTCCGGTTCTTTTTGTCAGGAAGAAGGATGGGTCGCTCCGAATGTGTATTGATTACCGGCAGCTCAACAAAGTTACCATAAAAAAAATAGTATCCCTTGCTTAGGGCAGATGATTTGTTCGACTAATTGCAAGGTGCGAGATTCTTCTCCAAAATTGATCTACGGTCAGGATATCACCAATTGAAGATTAGGGAGCAGGATATTCCCAAGAACACTTTCAGAGCTCGCTATGGTCACTTTGAATTCTTAGTCATGTCTTTTGGGCTAACCAACACCCCTGAAGCTTTTATGGATCTTATGAATCGGGTCTTCAAGCCATTGCTAGACTCCTTCGTGATTGTTTTCATTGACGACATCCTTGTTTATTCGCGAAGCTGGGAGGATCATGCCTATCACTTCAGGGAAATTTTGCAGACTCTTCATCAGTATCAGTTGTACGCTAAATTCTCAAAATGTGAATTTTTGTTGTAGTCCGTCACTTTTCTGGGTCATGTTGTTTCCAGTGAGGGGATTCAGGTGGACCCCCAAAAGATTGCAGCGGTGAAGGATTGGCCTAGACCCACGACCCCGATGGAGGTTCATAACTTCTTGGGTTTAGCCGGGTACTACCGGAGGTTTGTGGAGGGATTCTCTGCCCTCTCCTCCGCATTGACTAAATTGATGCAGAATGTAGTTAAGTTCCAATGGTCCGATGCTTGTGAGAGAAGTTTTCAGGAATTGAAGTCAAGGTTGACCTCGGCACCGATATTGGCCTTTCCGGAAGACACAGAAGAATTTGTGGTCTATTGCGATGCTTCCCGTGTCGGTTTGGGGTGTGTATTGATACAGCGTGGGAAGGTCATAGCGTATGCTTCAAGGCAATTCAAGAATCACGAGAAGAATTATCGGACACATGATTTGGAGCTTGCAGCATTTGTATATGCCTTGAAAATAGGTGGCACTATCTTTATGGGGTCCATGTGGATGTGTTCTCAGACCACAAGAGTCTCCAATATTTGTTCAAATAGAAGGATTTAAATTTGAGGTAGCGGCGGTGGTTAAAATTGCTTAAGGATTATGATATGGACATCTTATACCATCCGGGTAAGGCGAATGTTGTGGCCGACGCCCTCAGTCAAAAATCCATGGGTAGTTTGGCTTACTTGAGGGCGGATCAGAGGCTCCTAGCTTAGGAGGTCTGTCAGTTGACCAGTCTTGGGATTGGCATTTCGACCCCAAATGAGGAGGAAATTATGGTGCGTAATAGAGAAGAATCATCGCTTGTAACGGGAGTCAAAGAAAAATAGTTCATCGATCCAGCATTGGCACAGATGAAGGAGGCAGTTCTGAACAACAAGACTTCGGCATTTTCACTTGATGTCAATGATGATGTGCTACGATGTTAAGGAAGGCTATGTGTTCCAGATGGGGATAACATTCGGGAGAGAGTAATAGCGGAGGCTCATCATTCCAGGTATTCGGTGCACCCAGGTTCTACGAAAATGTATCACGATCTCAAGGAAATTTATTGGTGGAACGGTATGAAGAGGGGTGTGGCTGACTTTGTATCTAAATGTCAAAATTGTCACCAAGTAAAAGCTGAGCATCAGCGGCCCGGTGGGTTAACCCAGCTTATGGAAATACCAATGTGGAAGTCGGAGATGATTAACATGGATTTCGTGGTAGGATTACCTCAAACTCAGCGAAAGTTCGACGCAATTTGGGTGATAGTGGATTGACTCACCAAATCAGCTCATTTCTTGCCAGTCAAGTCCATCGATACCGCAGAACAGTATGCTCGGTTGTACATCAAGGAAATAGTGAGGCTTCATGCTACTCCGCTCTCTATTATTTAGGATCGAGGGGCACAGTTCACAGCTAATTTTTGGAAGAAATTTCAGCAGGGTTTGGGTACCAGGGTGAACCACAGCACGACTTTCCACTCGCAGACCGACGGTCAAGCAGAGCGGACTATTCAGACGCTTGAAGATATGTTGCGGGCTTGTGTCTTGGACTTCAAAGCTAATTGGATGATCACGTGCCCCTTATAGAATTTGCTTACAATAACAACTTTCATGCTAGTATTCAGATGGCCCCATTTGAGGCATTATATGGAAGAAGGTGTAGGTCTCCGATTGGATTGTTCGAAGTGGGCGAAGCAGAACTGGTAGGGACAGATCTTGTACACAAGGTTGTGGAGAAAGTTAAAATCATTCAGGAAAGGATGAAGACTTCTCAGATTCACCAAAAGTCTTATGCGGACGTTCGTCGTATGGAATTGGAAATTCAAGTTAATGATTGGGTGTTCTTGAGGGTATCCCCTATGAAGGGAATCATGTGCTTCGGAAAGAAAGGTAAGTTGAGTCCTAGGTATGTCGGGCCGTATCGAATCGTTCAAAGGATAGGGCAGGTGTCCTATAAGTTGGAATTGCCTCCCGAAATGTCATTAGTGCACCCGGTGTTCCACTTGTCCATGTTGAAGAAAGTGGTTGGAGATCCATCCACCATTGTGCCAGTCGAGACTATCGAGGTTAATGAAGAGTTGTCGTATGAAGAGGTTCCGGTTGCCATTTTAATGGAGTTCATGGACCAGTTCTTGCCTGTTGAGACAATAGCAGCCCGGGATTGCACCCGGTAGATTCCCCCAGTACTGAGTATTTACATTTGGTACTATGGATCGGGATTCCGGTAGATCCCCGTGCACTATGAGTTGGACTAAAAGACGGTATCCTAGGAGATCCATTGGATATTTATATTTGGGACTACAGGATGGTATCCTGGGAGATCTCCGATTCTTATCTCTGTGTGAGCTGTATTCCTTTCCGTGATTATTTTTCTATGTTATAGTTGTTGTTGTTCTTTCTATCCTGTGTTACTTCTTACTGTTGCACTTAACTAAACTGATTTATTTCAAACTGTTATATCTTGTATTTCCTTTAGCCTCAGTAGGGCCCTGACCTTCCTCGTCACTACCAGACCAAGGTTAGGCCTGGCACTTACAAAGTATAGTTGTGGTGTACTCATTCCCTTCATGTGCATGTTTTTCACGTGCATATCCAGGTTCTTCCACACGGAATCATCACGCTTTAGACGAGGCAGTTGTAGAGACTCTGAGGTATATCTTCTGCGTCCGCAGACCAAAGATTCCCTTTCTACTCTCCCTTTTTGTATTAGCCCTTCTGTACTTTTGTTTCTTTGTTAGATATTCCGGAGTTAGATGTTCGTGATCAGGAGATTTTGAGTTTTGGGAATTGTTATTAGTTTCGAGAGTTGACCTTGTGTATGCCGAGCGGCATTTTAAACACTGTTTTATTTCACTATAGTTTTATCTATTTCTTCAGCAAATTATGTTTATTTTCTACTTTTTAGGCTTACCTAGTCTTAGAGACTAGGTGCCGTCACGATGGTTCACGGAGGATGAACCGGGGTCCTGACAAATTCATATAATCTCAAATATCACTTTTGATTTTTTCTTCCCATTCATTAGCCACAAGAGCTGCCACTTTTTGTGTGGAGTGCATACAATGTTGTAGTGAGACTGTTGTTACAAGATCATTTCCTCTTTAGGTCACTATGCTTAGGTTGAAGCGTTTTTCTTTATTTCCTCATCTAGACTATGTTGTAGTACTTGGGGGAGACCTTCTGGCTTTTATAAGGTTGTGAGCTTATTACATTGTATACCAAACAAAATTTTGATGTTCTTACTCGCCTATAATTATCCCTAGTTACTTACCTCCGCGCCCTTGTGCTTCTAGGGCTGCTTCTGAACTAAAATTTAAACTGTCTCCCTCGTGGCTCCATGTTTTATTTCTATAACACTTATGTGGTACCTTTAACTATCTCAACTCCTATCTGAATATTTCTCTAGGATCATGATGTCATATCTGCGAGGCAAAATTTACTATGATGGGTTTCTCTGTGACTATCTTGCACGATCTATTGATTTGTCTGTATCCTCTTGTCTAGCCATAACTACTCCCTTCCTTAATCAACTACTAACTACTCATTGGTCCACTTTCATATATATATTTAGCGTAACCTCTCTTGGGATATGTCCTTTGTCTTAACTTGCCTCTCGCACTGGCTCTTGATATATCAAGTGTTCATTCGCACTTATCTATCAATAACATCTAGTGCTGGAACCCTTGCCACCTCTCCATAGCGCCATTCTTGCATAATGTTCTGGAGTCGTATCATATCTATAGGATTCGAATAAATGCAATCTCATCCAGTTCGCCTTTTGATCGCATTCTACCCTTACCATTCCATAGCTAGATGAACCACTTAACTTCGACTTAATACCATATCACACCATCTTCCCCCTTTAGGAGAGTACTAGCATTTAATGCTATGAATTTGTACGTGCAGAAGTTTTACCTCTTCATTTTCGGCATCTTTCCATATGTTCAATGACCCTTACTCGCCTTGCGATAACCCTTATATACTAGGGATAACTGAATTTCTTACACAAGAAGGTGACACATAGTGTAACTGGCACACTTAGTCCCTAAAGCTTAACTCTGGTACTAGTGCTTGCTTTAAGGAAGTGTCTTCCTGAATGACCTTTAAAGGTTATTCTTTTTTTTTTTCCATACTATTATCGTCGGAATGCAACCTGTGAAATTCTCACGACGTTGACTATTATCAAATCCTTCGGTCCCTAATTCATGTTCAGTTTATATTGTTCACTAGCCCATACCGATTTATATTACTTTGAGGGTCTAACTTTTTCTTCTAATAATCACATTGGAGTCAGTAACTAATTTATCAAAATGGGGATATGACTTTATAGCTTTTACTCTTTTATTATCTCAAGGCCTGTCACCTCTTGTCTATTCCATCACTTAACTAAAGACTCTATCATTCTGTCATATTTTGATTCACCGTTATCACCCATTTATCACATCTTATTCATAATGCTTCATTTACTCTCTTCTTATTCTCCGACTAACATTTCTTTCTATCACTTTATTATGTAAGCTTCGACAAAACGTTCTTTCACTTTTAGCTCCACTTGCTTTATCTCACTAGCTCTTCGGGTCGCCTTACATTCTCTTTTTTCCCAGAGGCAGGAGTCATACTAAGGAAAATATTTATTCCCTCTAGGATTCTACTGCCTATATTCTGAAATTTCAGAACATTCTAGTATTCATATCTGACTGTACTATTCTATAGTGCACCATCTGGGTATCTCACAAAGAGATAAATTACAACATTTGCAATATCCTTCAGAAATGTGAGCTAATGATGACAATCCATCCACGATTTTGGGTTACTCTAACCCCGGCTGGATCATGTTATCCCATCATTCTCTTAAACTATATCTGTTAGCTTCAATATGGCATAACTTGTAAGGCCCCGTGGAATCCCTACTCAAAAACCCGGATCCCGTGGTGTCAAGTTAGGATCATGTGTTAGAAATTAGTCGCGGACCTTTTTGGATTGAATAATGCATTAAAAAGTCAAGAATAAGTTCCAAGCAAAAATGCAAGAAATGCGGTCCAAAATGCGGTCGCATAATTAAAATGCGGACCGCATATATGCCGCAGAGTGAGGCAGAATGTTGGTTAAAATTGAAGTCAGTTATGCGGTCGAAATGCGGTCGCATAATCAAAATGCGGACCGCATAGTCGTCGCATATTTTCCTTTGAATTTGCGAAGGTCAGTTCTGCGGTGCACTTTGCGACCGCAAAACACGAATGCGGACCGCATTCTTACCGTAGATTAAGTCAGAACGTATGCTTTTTGGGAGGCATTCTACGGTCCATTATGTAGACCGCATGTTCATTTTGCAATCGCAAATGCGACCGCATAGTTGACTCGGGGCTCCAATTTTCTAATTTTTAACCAGACCTCCCCATCGATATAAGCGACATTATAGCTCATTTTAAGCATGTTTTCTGAGATTTTTAGAGAGAGAGAGAGGGGTCTCAAAGGGGAACGCATCACCCATCAAATTATCTTTGATCCTTGATAAAACATTGAAGAAAATCAAGAGAAGACACCAAAAATTCGCATGCCCAAGAGGTAAGATTCATAACCATATCTCCTATTTCTACACTTGGATACATGGGGCCAGTAGAAAAGTAATTCAAGAATATAAGAGTGATGTTCTCTACATGCATGTCAAACCATAGGATGTTGGAAGGTAGAAAACTAAAAAGAAGGCAGTTGGGGGTATAAAATAATAGAAATTCCTCACAAAAAGGGGACTAAGATCACAATTCACCTTTAGTGTTTGATGATATGCTCGAACCAAGCTAGAACTTCAGTTTTGTCTATAATTCTCGATTTAATTGGAAATTCTTGCTCAATAGATCGAAGCGCTAAGAGTTCCGGAAATTTGTAAAAGAGAAAGGAACAACTTTATTGAGGTATGTATGGCTAAAACCCCTTTTTATTTGAAATCGAGCTCCGTTGGTGCTTACGAACGTGTGGTAAGAGTTGAATTGGCTAGTGTATTGATTGTTATTGCGAAATTAATTGATTTCTATATATCTATACATATTCATGAAGGATGTGCCTCAATATGAATAACGTGCCAATCTTGACAATTAGAGAATGATGAAACGTATAATTATGTGTTGAAATACTTGGGCTATAAGCCAACATTGAAACAAAGAATTATTCATGATAGCTACGTGCTCCCTACCTGTGATAGCAATTTGAATTATCTTTGATATATGTGTCTATGATCACAACTTGTAAGATGAATATTGAAAAGCGAAAACAATGTGATGATGGTGGCCACGAGTGCCCCGGGAACAGTTATGATACGTGTGGAATAAATATTTGGAGGTGTCGACTAATGAGAATGGAGTAATGCCTAGGCAAGGCGACCTAGCCGATCGGGTCGTGATCGGAGACCATGCTGTACACATGGTGGTAATGTGCTGACATTGAATTCCGTATAAGGGAAATGAAAGATTGATTGAAAGAAATTCCTCCAATGAGGTGACCTAGCCGGTCGGGTCGTGACCGGACTCCGCGCGAGATGGTGGAGGTGATGAGAACAGTGGTGAACACGTGACAGAATTGCCCTAATCTATGTTGTGGAAATTGTGTGAAGAATTATATGAATTGCTTATTTGATTTTGTCCGTATTAATTGCTTGTATCTATTTGATAGTTCTTTCTAGTAAAATGGTGTTTAGTTATCCATACCAGTACAATTCAAATGTGTCGACGCCCTTTTGCCGAGGGCGCTACATTCGTGTTATGATTGTAGGTGGCTCCATAGAGGACAGTGCCGACCATGTGTAGCAGAGCGTTCATCTACTCGAAGTCTCGGTGAGCCCCTTATTCTTCCATGGGGCTTATTGTGTATCTTTTGTTATTACAGCTTTTCACTTTTGAGGTATAGTCGGGGCCTTATTGCTGGGATAGTCATGCTTATCTGTTGTATCCTTAGAGGCTCCAAAGTCACTAGTGTGGGTTATGTACGAGTTTTGGGGAGTCCCCTATATGTATATGTTGTAACCCTAAACTTGTAATCTCTTTAAGACGTAACTCTAATAGAATCCATGAATCTAGCTTATGAACGGTAAATGTTTATGATATGAAATGAACCAGTAATGTGGTATACACCGTGTATTATCGTTCAAATTAACCAAATGCATGATTTCCGCATTCATATTGAGTTGGGGTAGAAAGTGTTCGGTAAGGCTTGCTCAATCGGGTTCACTTGATTGAGCGCCGGTCTCGCTTCCCGAGGTTGGGCGTGACATAACTGTGATTGGCGATGCCAATTGTATACATCTATGTTACTGTTGAAAGTAACTCGGAATGGATATATTTCTCTACTTGAATTGTATATACAGATAATCTTCAGTAATTGGGAACCTTGAACCCTTCTTCACCTTACTTCTTTTACTTGTTTAAACTTTTATCTATCTTTTGATTCTCTTGTTGCTTTTTACCATATGGGTGGATCGATATTCATGCCTTTGTGATCCTTATCAAAAAGCTTACACATCTTAATACACACATGATCTATAGAATACTTTACATTTACTCATCATAAGGATGATGCAAATCAAGTTCCTATGACTCAGTTATTCCACTACCACATTCAATCTCTTACGTACTGCCTTATAGGATGAGGTATCGTTGTATTATGAATCAAATAGAATTTGGGAGTTTAAAATCTTACAACTGAGCTCTACCATACGAACTAGAGTAAGAAGAAATAGTGACAACCGTAAATGCCATGTAGCCTCCTGCTTATAAATGTAGTGCACAACACATCCATAAACAAGACTCTACTAGACACGGCTTGTAGACTCTCTAGGATATAAATACACTGATACCACTTCTGTCATGATCCAAACTGGTGGGCCGCGATGGGCACCTGGTTCCTTACCCAATCGAGTATCAATGTAACACATATTTCGTATCATACCATCATGGGTAAATTGCCAAAAGGGCAGTTATGATATAACCGAAATAAAACATAAGGGAATACTAGAAGTAAGACGACCAAACATGATATAGAATTTTATACATGTGATATACGGTCCTATAAGGCCAACATGATCATTTGTACACTCAAAAACTAGCCGATAAGTCCATACAAGTATCTATATACATGACATCTATCTACAAGCCTCTAGGAGTACATAAACGACATAAAGGTCGGGACAGGGCCCCGCCATACCAATGAATACATGTCTAAATCAAACTAACCAAATAGGCAACTCGGGGGCAAGTGGAGTGCATCAACACCTTCCTCTGAGCTGATAGCCTACTAGGAGGACTCTCAACATATCTATCAGGACCTGCGGGCATGAAATGCAGTGTCCTTAAGCTAAATGGACGTCAGTACAAATAAAGTACCGAGTATGTAAGGCATGAAAGCGGTGTAAAAAAGACGTGAAAGAAACATGTTGTAAGGTACTCAACCTGTAAGAATGAATATCTATGTGAATCATGAAACGTTTAGAATTTCATGCATATATGTATAAATGTCACATCATACATAGGTATATGCATACATAACATTATCAAGTCTCAGAGGGTATCCCATCATATCATCTCGGCCTCCCTGTACAAAATCATCAACGTATACCAGCTAATCAGGTAGTGGTACATATATTACTCCATAACCTTTCCCCATACACCATATGCATACAATATATGTGTATATAACGCCATAGGGTCATGGGTCAATGTACGTATATAAATGAATGCAATGCATATGAAGTAAGTAAATAAAATCTCTCGGGATGTCTAAGATCTATGCCTTTGGTTAATATCATGAAATAATCTTTATCAGCTTAAATATTTTTTGAAACCCATGAACAGACAATATTATAGTAGGACATATGGGGAATCAAGAACATTGGCAACCCTAGTACTTCTAAGAATAGAATCACTTGTGAAAGTTGCGTGCTTGCTCGTTTCGTTGAATCATATGGATCATGCCAAAAGGAAAAAAGGGATAGCCTTAACATACCTCAATTTGTCAATGTAACTTAACAACAAGCTTCTCAAAACTAGCTTGCATACTCTATAACAAAGAAATACATGTGCAACTGTAAGGTCCCGTAAAATTTTACCTAAAACCCCAGATTTTGTGGTGCCTAGTTAGGCTTATGTGTTAAAGATTGTAGAGCAGTGTGTTGGTGAGTTGAAGAAAAATTTTGGTGCCGGGCATTTTGTGTAGCCAATCTACGACCGCAGAACTGATATGCGAACCGCAGATCCACCACGGAGTGAAGCAGAAATCTAAGCTAGTTCTTGGACCAATATACGGTCCTTCATGCATTCGCATAATCATTTTGTGGGTCGCAGAAGCCACAATCCCCACATATAAATTCCCGAAGGGATATTCTACAGTGCATTATGCAACTACAGAACTGGTCTACAGACCGCATACTAATCGCAGGCCAAAGCAAAAAATTCCACTTCTTGAGGGCCGTTATGCGGTCCATTTTGTGGACCGCAGAAGCATTATGTGATCACATATGCGACCATAGAACCTGTTCCGAGGCATCATTTTGGATTTTTATAACCCAATCCTACTTCGATAAAATAGATGCAAGGGGTCATTTTGAGCAAAAGTCTGATACTTTATAGAGAGAGCCCTAGTGTGAGAAAGTAATTTTTTTCCGATAAACTAACATTTTCATTTACCAAAATTGTTTTTTTACATAGTATGACCTGCTGACCAGCTCCTTATCTCTTCTTAAACTATACTTGACTCCAACATTTCATAGATGTCTCCCTATATAACTATACTAGTCAGCTATATGTGTTCATATCCTATACATGTGCTTACTAATATGATACTAAAATAAAACATGAATACAGGATTACTCTAGTAGCCTAACTATGGATATCTGTTTAGAGTTTCCATATGTTCCTGCCAATTGATGTGTATATGGCTTTTAATATGAACATATGAAGTGATCTCTCGGCATATTTTCTCTGCTGAGGTGCTTCCATTTTGAAATCTTATCAAATTCATGTCCCTCCATAAACTATGCAGCGGTATGCCAAACACTGCTACAATAATGTTGCCAATTCCCTTCTTCTTCCTAACATGATAAGTCACCCATTGCAGTTCCTCCTACCAAATTTGAATCTATATATGGATTCCTATCCAGTTTAGCAATCTTTTCCAGACAACACTTGTGTAGGAACATTCAAAGAATAGATGTTCAAATATCTCTTCTTCCTGACCACAGAATACACATACTTGAGCTACTTGAATGCCTATTTTCTGCAATCGATCCATTGTTGGTAGTCTCCTTTGAATGGCCAGCCACATATTGAATTTGTGTCTAGGATGTATATAAGGATGTAAAATTATTATTTTACAATATACCTTCTAACCCTGAAGAGTTTGCAAGTTATATAGCTTCTTGATACTGAGTTTACCACTTATGCTTTGTAAGGACTCCAGTCTTTCTTGCACATTGCCTTGTAGAGTTGGTAGATTCAATATAAACTTCATTTGCTCAATAATCTTTCTTACTACCCAAGCTGCACTCTTAGGTATAGGCATGCTGTCAATGCTCATTTTCTTTATGTAGTAGGAATGGACCCATCGAATCCAGAAGCAGTCTTTCTTCTTTTAATTGCCCACAAAAGCTTCATTATTGCAGCTTTGTTCCAGTTGCACAAGTTAATAACATTCAACTGTCCCATTGTTTGTGGTAAACAGACCATGTCCCATGCTACCAAAGCTCTTCTGGATATATCATCCTGCCCTGTCTATAGGAAGGTTCTACATATTGCCTCTATCATTTTGCAGATCTTCTTTAGTAGTAAAAGTACCTAAGCCCAATAAGACTGCATCCCAAAAATCACTAACTTGATGGGCTGCAATCTTCCAGCATATGACAATAGTTTTGAGGTCCAGCAACTGATCCTTGAAGTAATCTTTTCAACTAATGGCCAAAATTGTTGATTAGATAGCTTTTTAGGAGCTAATGGAACCCCTATGTATTTAAAGGGTAAGTTGCCTTCATTATAACCCAACTCCTGCAAGATAAGTTCTTTCATCCTCTCAATTGTACCTGTAATATATATTGAGCTTTTGTTACGATTTTCCTATAGTCGTGAGGCTCTTGAAAATTTTAGAAATGCATCCTGAAGTAGCTTAATTGACTGCAAATCAGCTCTACAGAACATCAATAGATCAACAGCAAAACACGCATGCATCACTCCTAGTCTTTTGCACCTTGGATGAATGTGGAACTCTTTGTTTAAAGCCAGTTGACTAAATTCCCTTTGCAAGTACTCCATAGCTATCACAAATAAGTAGTGTGACACAGGGTCTCCCTATCTTATCCCCCTCTTGCCTTCAAATGGATTTGTGAGTCCTCCATTTAAGGTCAAAGAGTAGGATACAATTGTTATGCACTCCATTATCCAACATACGAATTTGTGTGGAAACCCCAATCCAATCCTTATCCTCTTCAAATATAACCAATCCAATGTATCATAGGCTTTCCTATGATCAACCTTAATAATGCATCTTACAGATATACCTTTCCTAGTGTAGCCTTTGAATAGTTTATGGGTGAATAGGATGTTGTCAATTATATTCATGCCTTCAATGAAAGCTGATTGAGAGTCACCTACTAGATAGTTCATTACTGCTTTTAATCTCCCAGTGATTATCTTTGTGATAATCTTGTAAATAGTTGTGTAGCATGCTATTGGACTAAAGTCCTTAAATTAGAAACTTTAGGGATGAGAGTAATAGTAATGTTATTAATGGCCTTTGGCAGCTTCCCTGTCTTAAAGAAATTCAAGACATCAGCAATCACATATGCTTTGATCACCTCCCATTACTTTGTGTAGAATTCTACTGGAAAACCATCTACCCTTGGAGCCTTGTCAGTTGGCATGCTTTTAGTAGCTACCATTATCTGTTCCTTAGTGACTGACTTGATCAGCTCTAGTTGATGTTGTCTTGTTAGACAAGGTCCCTTTTTAATCACCTTAGCATCTGGGTAGGGGTGCCTTGGTGATGCCCCGCCCATTAGTTTCTTAAAGAAATCCAAAAATTGCTCCTCCACCTATTTAGAATCTGTTAATTTGATATCTGCATAATTATGAACAGAGAAACATTATTGTTAGTACGCAGCTTCCATTGAGCATGGAAGTACTTGGTATTTGCATCTCTATTTTGAATCCAAGTAGCTCTAGACTTCTGTCTCATCACTTGCTCCTCAATGTTACTCCATTTCTCCACTTCTAGCAAGGCTACCTTTTCTTCTACTATGCACTCCTGTCTTAAAGTTTGTAGAGACAATTGATGTTGAACCAGTTCTAACTTCTGCTTTGCTTGACTTGTTGCTGATAAGATTCCATATAGTTGTTCAAGCCTTTCAATGCCTCCTTCAGTTTCATGAGTTTATACCATGTCATTGCATTCCGAAAATCTCTATCATTCTGCAGCCATACTTCTTTCACTACCCTCGTAAATTCAGGATGGTAAAGTACAGTGTGATACAATCTAAATGTTCTAGGATGCAAATGTTGTTGAATTATACGAGTTGACAGTTCATCAATATAGGAGAATGATCAAACACCCTTGGGTTCAAATATTCTACCTCTATATGCCCATTATTCATCATCCAACTGAAATTCCCAAAAGCCCAATCTATCTTGTTGTACACCCTCACATTTTCATCCCTTTTATTACACCATGTATAATACCATCCTGTGCTTTTCAAGGGAGTGAGTTGCATTTTGTCTAAGAACTCCTTAAATCCTTGTACCTCTGTTAGTGTTATAGGAGCTCATATTCTATCATCTGATTATAAAACATTATAAAAATCGCCACTAATTAGCCAGTCACTTGTGATATTAAAACATATAACAATAAGCTTCTCCCATAACTGTTGCCTTGAGTTCAAGTCATTATAAGCATATACAACAGTGAAAAACCATTTCTTCTAACTGATTTGTTCTTCCGCTTCACAATGGACAAACTGTGCATCAACCATAAGAATCTAAATGTGGATATGAGGCTTCCATATTATCCAAATTCTCCCATTATATGCAAAATTATAGTTATACTATACTTTCTGGTCCTTTAAAGTCTTCTGAGCTATTAATTTTGCCTTATTCTCTTTCACCCTTGTCTCAACTAGCCCCATTACCTCTACCTTGTACTTCTTCATAAAGAGCACCAAGTCCTTCTAGTTAAAGGGCTTGTTCAGCCCTCTAATGTTCCAAGTACTGATTATCATGGAGTTGTATGGTGGATTTGTCCACCCTACCTAGTATCAGCTGTAATACCACCTTGATTTAGAATCTTAAATCTATTTGTGGAATTAATTTGGCTAGTAGAACAACTTGGTTCTTCCATAATAGACACAACCACTCTTTTTTCATATCTTCTCTCATTCCTTATTACTTCTGAGACTGTTAGAAATTCATTCCTGTCCAGCTGCCTATCTTCCATTTGTGAGCCTACTGCATTTTCTTTAGTTTCAGTCTTATTTGTAGCATCATCTTTTTCAGTGGTTGGGGACGTCACCTCTTTTTCTACCCATTTAGCTTCAACTTTTCTTCTTTGTTTGCCCCTTCTCCTTCTTTTGTTCTGTTCTACGAATGCTCCATTTGTTCCAATTTCCTTGTTCTGTGTTCAGTCTTCTATAGCATGCCCAACATTTGCACAGTCCATACAAAATTTAGGCTTCCAGTCCTACTTTATGCTTTGATGAATCACTCCTACTAGAGTTCGAAGTAAAATAGCATTTGGCAAAGAATGAGAAATGTCTGCTTCTACAAAGACTCTAGCAAATGAAATTCTATCCGTCTCAGCAGTGTATAAGTCTGTGTACATTGGTTATCCTATTGCACTTGCCAATTTTCTTAGGGTCGCAGGTGACCAAAGTCCCACTTGTAGATTTGGGAATCTTACCCACAGTGGAATCACATTCAAACAATCCGGATCAAAGACAAAATCAAATAACCAATTCTTGAAAATAAATGGTTTGTTATGAAAAGTGTAAGGCCCTAATTACATAACTTTGTCTCTATCTTTAAGTGAATCAAATCTAAATATGTAATAGCCATCATTATGGTATAATATCATTGGAGTATTAACAAAATCCCATACATTTTCAACACAGTTCTCCATAGATTTGAAACATGGATTTTCACCCAATACCTACCCAATGAGTGCATTATTGCAATAACTTTGATGTTCCTTTATGTCTTCATCTTCAATTGTTACTACAATTGTATCACCATGCAGATCTGGTGGGATATATGTGAGAGCTTTCCCCATTTGAGAGCTATGATTCCTCTTGTATAGCTTCTCCTCACCTATTCTGTTTCCTTGTTCAATTGGTTCATGTTCTATTGGTTCCTATTCAATTGGTACAAGTTCCCGAGTCATGCATGAAGAATGTGATGTAGTTTTAGCAAGGCCAAATAATTGGAGTCGGCCTGGAATATCTTCTCATGTTCTTCTCGCCGCTCGTTTCATAACTAAGTTCTGTTGGACATTAGCTACATCTTCATCTAGGTCTTTTCTGATAGTTTGAAATTGAATTGGAAGAAAGCTGCCAAATGTTAGTGGCTTTGCATGTGCTGGTACAGTTGTGACTGGTGTGACTGAGCTCGTCAATGGAGTTATAGCGGTGGTGGCCGGAATTGTCATGCTGCCCGTGCACGTTAGCAAACTCTGCTTAACATACGCCGAGAGAGAACATGCCGACCCCCTTCAAAAAAAATTGCGTACCTTGGTGCGGCGATGGTCTGCCCTCCTGTTTGAAGTATGCAAGGTCCTTCCATATTATCAATTTTTTATAATGCTAAAGCACACGTGGTGGGTGCAAAAATCAAATTACTCTTCAATTCTTGCTTAAATCATTGAGGATTAACAAGGAAAATTCACTAAGTCTTCATCCAAACTAGCCCTTAATTTCAAAAAATTAACAAAGAATGAGTAATTAGCTAGACAATTCTTGGGTAGGGGAGTTGATTATCTTTCATGCGTGTGTGATAAAAGAGTGTAGGAAGATTGTAAGCTAAAAACGTGACGAACGGGTTGTTGGATGATAAAGTAGTCCATAAAAAGGACCTCAAAACCTTAATTCACACTTAGTGGTTGATAAAATTCTCAAATGAACTAGAACCATGATCATTTCCTAATTTTTTGTTTAATTTGTTATATTGCTAAAATAGATTGAAGTTGCTAAGAGTTCCAGAATATTGTAGAGTTTAAGAAGATCAATTGAGGTATGTATGGCTAAAACCTCCTCTTCTTAGAACTGAATCACATGGTGTTCGTGCAAATCGGTGTAAGTCCCAAATTGATCATTATAGAAATTGCTATTCCAAATGTGCTTGCGGTGAAAAGTATATGTGCGATATGTATTCCAATTCTTTTATCATGTTATCTTATCATTCGAGGATGTGTTCTAATATGGAACATGTGCTAAAAATGCCTAGGCTTGAAGTCAAATTCTAATAAAGATTATTATGCCAAATTGTGTGAACGGTCTCTATGTGCCTAAGATTCTAAATCGCTCACACATGTAAGCAAGACTTGAATGAAAAGCCTCATTATAGTTGTTGATGATAATAATGTTGGGATGTGGAAAATAACTTGAATAATAAAATGCGGCCAAGAGCCAAGTATGAAATAAGATGATTGATAGAAAAAAGTAATATCTTGGGAACGATGACCTAGCCAATCGGGCCGTGATTGGACGTCATGCCGCACATATAGTGGTGACTGTGCTGGAAATTAAAATTGTGATTGTGGTGGATGTCCCAAATGAGATGACCTAGCCGATCGGGTCATGATCGGACTTCGTATAAAGGTACAGTAGCATTGTGAGTGATGGTATATTAGTGCTAGAGATCTGCTAACCTAAAAACATGGAAATTTACTTGAAAGCTCATGTAATTCTTAACTTGATGTTTTGGTATTGTTTGAGGTTTCCATTGAATTAATGATTATTCCTTCTTGTATTATTGTTCTTTCTATTGAGATGGTGTTTGGTTATACATACTAGTACTATTCGATGGCACTAACATCTCTTTATTCGGGGGCGCTGCTTCTTTAAATAGATGCAAGTGGTTCCATAGCAGGCATTGTAGGTCGGCGATAGTGGTACATCCTCCTCTCAACAGTCTTGATGAGCCCTATTTAATTTCAGGGTTATGTATCTTTTGTTCGTTATGTAATGTACTTGATGTATAGCGGGTGCCGGCTATTTTATTGTACTCTTTTTATTTACTAGATGCTCCGTAGACATAGTGGGGGTTGTATATGGCTGCTGGAAAAGTCAGACAAAACATTGTCGTGTTTGAATCATCTATTCCACTTCAACTATGAAAAAGGCATATATTTTGAGACTTTAACTTGAATTAGCTAGTATGAAAAAGAGAGGCAGTATAATGATACGTCCGTCGTATGGATCGTTCTAATGTTATCGCTTCTCAATTTGGTACCCGAAATATTAATCTTCTTTGAAACCGTATTTGAGAGCTCAAGGATGGATTTTATGGGCGTACTCTGGTCGGTTTCTATGTAAAAGTGAAGAGAGATATGACTTAAAACCTATATATCAACTTTTAAAAAGTGAAAGAGGTGCTAGCTTGGCACCCTAGCATTGGCCCTTTTCCGACGCTTATATCTTTTTAACTGAATATTGTATAAACAAATGGTTAAGAGCGTTGTAATATAAATTCAAATACGTTCAATTTGTTATATAATATGTGCATAAAATACAATATATAACACATGAAATGTATTGCTCAAACAGCTTCACTGCCACACATACTTATCACCTATGCAGTCTGCACAGTCTCGCAAAACAGTAACTATCTCTCTATTCTGATATCGTATCAAAAAATGGTTTATTGCGTTTTAAATTACACTAATAGATATTCAATTTGATATGTGTATAATCCCTCATTTACAAGTATATTTGGGGAAAATCTTCGCTATATTTGACTTAATGTTTAGTATATTTACGAATGTAACTTGTGATGACCTTTGCCATCTTTTGTTCAACAACTCGCTTGACTTCAAAATATAACTCATGACTATCATAAGGCTTAAATAACTCATAACATAACCTCCTTTTCATGTTAAGAACCCCAGTCTCACCCCCAAAGTTAATGTTATAGCATTCCAAACGTATCGACTTTCGACGAAACTTATTTTTCGTTTAGCTTCTAAGCTTTCCAACCCTCTTGGTACTTGTTATTGATGATCTAATAGATTTGTAACCTCCAAGGTAACCTGATTAACTTACTTTATGTACTTTCAAAGATGATCTTATTTCTAAGCTTACTTCAATTGACTTACGAATACTCTCATGTATGATGATATATGGTGTAACAATTAGACTGCACTATACTTATTCAGCTTCTTTTTCTTATCCTAGTAGGTATCTTGACTTGGCCTTATCATTATTCTACCGAAGTTAGGCTTGATTCTTACTGAGTACCATTATGGTGAACTCATACTACTCTTCTACACATTTTTATGCAGATCCAGGTACCTCGACCCAGGCTAGGCACCTGTGAGTAGATCATTCAGTTCGGAGACATCAAAGTATACCTGTCCAGCATTCTCAAGATGCGGAGTCACCCTCTATCCTTATTTTTCTATTTCTTACTATTTATTTAGACAATGATGTATTAGGAATTTTACATTATATTCATGTAGAACTTATGACTCAGTCTCACCAGATTTTGAAAGTTATTTTCAGAGGTGTTGTTGAGTTCTATTATGATAGCAAGATAGTTTAAATTTGAAGTTCTATTGTTAATTCCGCTATTTCTCCATGATGTTAGACTTGCCTAGTCTTTGAGACTAGATGCCATCATGACATCCTGGGATGAGAGATTGGGGTCATGACATAACTCAAGGAAACTTCGGATATGAGTAGCAGTAGACGGTCTGGGCCAACTCTTAACTACCTTGATATTTTTTGGATCCACCTTATCCTCGCACTGGACACCGCGTGGCCCAAAAATACCACCGAGTCTAACCAAAACTCACAATTGGAGTATTTAACATATTGTTTCTTCTCCCTAAAAGTCTGGAGCACAATCCTCAAGTATTTTTCGTGCTCTTCCTGGCTGCAAAAATTCACCACTATATCATCAATGAAAACTATGATGAAGGAATCCAAATAAGGCTGAAATATATTGTTCATTAGGGGAATTAAAGTTTTGGGGCATTGGGCAGCACAAAAGGAGTCACCTAAAACTCATTGTGGTCATAAAGGGTCTTGAAAGTTGTCTTAGGAATATTTGAAGTCCTAATATTTAATTGATGGTACTCCAATTTCAAGTCAATCCTTGAGAATACCCTATTACGCTGAAACTGATCAAACAAATTGTCAATATGTGATAATAGGTACTTGTTTTTTTATAGTAACCTTGTTCAATTTCTTGTAGTGGACGCACATCTTTATAGACAAATCTTTCTTCTGCACAAAATAGTATCGTCATACCCAAAGGTGACACATTAGGCCTGATAAAACCTTTATCAAGACATTGTTGTAACTGCTTTAATTCCATTAACACCACTGGTGCCATCAGATATGGTAGAATAGATATGGGTTGAGTTCCCGGCACGAAATCAATATCCTTGTCGATTGGCTCCCCCAGTAGGTCTGTAGGAAACACATCTGTAAATTCCCACACTATGGAACTAACTCAAAAATTGGAGTATCAGCACTAACATCTCTCACAGAGGCCAAATACGTCGAATACCCATTCTCAACCATTCGTTGAGCCTTCAAATATGAAATCACTCTATTGGGAGTGTGACCAAGAGAACATCTCCACCATAGGAAACCCCGGCATCGCCAACGTCATGATCTTGGTGTGATAATCAAGAATATCATGGAATTGAGATAGACAATCCATAACCAAAATCACCTCAAAATCAATCATACTAAGCAATACAAAATCAAATTTAGGCTCATAACAGTTGATGGTAACTGCGTATGATCAATATACATGACCCACCATATTAGAATCACCCACTGGTGTAGATACATGAACATACATATCTAAAGGATCACGAGGCATATCTATATAACAAGAAAAATAGGATGAGACATATGATTAAGTGGAAATAAGTTCAATTAACACTGAAGCATCCCTGTGTCATATTGAAATAATACATATGATCATGGCATTAGAAATCACTACCTCTGGCCTGGCGGGAAATGTATAGCAGTGGACTTGACCACCACCTAATCGACCTCCCCTTCTAGGGCTACTTGGAATTCAGTGAGCCCTACCATGCTGGTTGTGCATGTGGTGTAGCTACATGTGTTGAAATCATAAGTTGCATGCTCTGTTGTGGGACTCTACTCAGAAGTCTGGGGCAACCCCTATTGAGATGACTCATGTCTCCATCCTCGAAACAAACATTCCTCTAATGAGGTTGGTGACCCTGATAACCCAAAAAAATGCTTGTCAAACCCTGAGAAAATATATCACGGTAAGAACTATATGTCAGCACTACACTGAATGATGACTGAACTGGGTGAGCACTGTATGAACTATGGCTGATTAGAGAAAGATACTAAATCTGACAAGCAGCCTAAGTGGACCTATAAGGATGGCCTCTAGACGAGGCCCCACTAAAAATCACCTAAACCACGAGGCTTCTTGGCCTCCTTCTCATCTCCCTCAAACCTAAAATAATGCTTCAAACGCCTAGTAATCTTAGCCACCTGGTCAAACCTAGCATCAGTATCAGCCTCCCAAGCTAAACTATATCGTAGAACATAGTTGAGGCCATCAATGTACCTCCACATCTTCTCCTTCTTATTGGCCACGAACCATACTTAATGATGTCCCAACTCCCTGAATCTCATATTGTACTGCATCATAGTCATACCCTCATAGCGTAGCTGCTCAAACTCCTAACGCAACACCTTTCTGTGAGTCTGTGGAATAAATATCTCTAAGAAAAGAACTGGGAACTAATTCCACGTAAGTGGTGATGTGCCAGCTGGTCTGCCTGACTCTTAGGTCTACCACCACCTATAGGATACCCCTATCAGATAAAAGTAGTAACTTCAAGTCAACTAGCGTTAACAATACACGTTGTGCGAAGATTCCAATGACACCGATCAAGAAAACCCTGAGCATCTACTAAATCTCCTCCACCGAACTGGGGAGGACAAACCCTCTAAAATCGCTCCAACCTCTTCTTCTCCTCATCAGTCATAGATGGACCAACGTCAGATTGAACAGCAACAACTGATTGAACTGGCAATATACTGGTGTCTGATAACCTCTAACTAATTGCTCTGGTGCATGGGCAGTGGGAATTTGGACTCCTCCAACTATCTGTGAGGTAGTTGGTGCAACTGTATCATACATGCCTGAGCCAAGCTCATGTACACACTTAAAATTTGGGCCAAAGCTGCCTGAAGACCAGATATAGAAACAGGTAATGCCGGCATTTGAGCTGATCCCATCATCTCAATGTTATTTGGAACCTGCTCCTCCATCGGAGCAACTGCTGGCTCCACAAGTGCTTTTCTAGATGCAATGCGAGCCCCACCTCGATCTCTATCTCGGCCCCAGCCCTCACGGCCCTAACTGGTGGCACATGTGCCTGTTCGCCCGATGTGGCTGAATGTGTCCTCACGATCTACTAAAGGATAGAAGAGTAAAGTTTCAAAATCTCGAATTTAACAAATCTGCACGACACGAATGCAAGAATGTGAAGTTTTTTAGTAGTTCGGTAGCCTCTCGAAGATAAGTATAGACGTCTCTGTATAGGTCCGGAAGACTCTACTAAACTTTCTCGTGACTTGTAGAACCTATGAATCTATGACTCTGATACCAACTTGTCATGACCCAAAATCACAAACTGGACGTGATGACACCTAACGTACTTGTTACATAAACAAAACATGACAAAGATAGATCATAATTTCTTTATAACAGAATAGCCACAGGTTCAACCTGTGTTCTTCAGGTTAATAGATATAAAACTAAGGTAATTGGACTTTTCAACTATTAACTTTTACGAGTCTTTCATTGTGTAACTAAAAAGCCACGTATCAGACCACATTTTTCTTTCTCTTCGTATCTTGGTTCTCATTGTTCTTCAATTTTATCTACTCTTTCATAGCTCTTTTCACTATCCGCAGATAGAGTTTTATCTAGGTATGTTAGCGGTCTATGTTGTGTTCTCATTTTTTTGTTGTTTTTGCGTAGTTTTATGTTATTGCCTTTTCACTTGTTTGTTATCTTTTACAGTGCTATTATTATCTATTTGGATTCTTTTGTTGTTACATGCCTTTTCTTTTATTTCTTTTATGATATTATTGTCTCTTCTGTTAAGTCGAGGGTCTCCCGGAAACAGCCTTTCTACCCTTCCAAGGTAGAGATAAGGTTTGCGTATACTCTACTCTCCCCAGACCCCACTAGTGGGATTTTACTAGGTGTGTTGTTGTTGTTGTTGTTGTTGATATTTCTACGAACGCCTCGGATGGAACAGAGGTTAAGCGAAGTCAAGGGCCTGGAAGGCATTGCTCTCGATCTCAAAGTCGGCCTTCATCGTATTGAGGTTCTCTCTTTCATTATTCCTTTTTTTTTCAATTTGTACTCCTTTCTATTAAGCATTTATCAAGTGTGTGTTGCATCAAGTATTTGCTGATTCGTTATGCACATGAGTAGGCATTTTATTTTATATTTCATAATATACGGTTTTTCTTTATGCAATTCAATAAACTCCGAACTTTGTGGCTACTTTGTTGAATTTTGGGAGTTGGCTAGGTCAAGCTTATCTAAAAATGACAGATAATGATCCAAAAAAATTGTTCTCTAGAAATTTTGACTAGAGGAGGTGATTTTATGCCCTCGGTGAAAGAATTTAATGAGAATGCAGATGGAATGAATGCTAATAATTAGAAGACAGATTAGCTATCCTTAAGCATACAAGAAAGTGCAGCAACATTAGAACTCTTTGAATAGTGGTAGCTTCTGAGATGGAATTGGAGATTTCTTATTGAGGACCATATATATATATATATGGGTGGAGTTGATCAAGTGAGGGGATTTAACTCCATTGCCTAAGAGATGGGACAAAATTATGGGTTACCATCTGTTTTGGTCCTACAATGTACTCTTTACCAAATTTACTTGTTTAAAAGTATGAAGTCTTCATTGTAATCATATGATCATTGACTTTGACCTTATAAAAATAGGATTCTTGATAATGACACATAGCTTAATTTTGATTCTTCATGGCATCAAAAAAAGTATAAAAATAAAATCCAGAGCGTATGTTTCAACTTGCAAATTGCATACCTTCCATTGGAATTTTGCTCCTTTTATGCGGTTTTTATATCATGGTTTATTTGTCTGCTGTGTGCCGATAATATACAAATTTAGATTGTCAATTGTATCTTTTATAGAAATGGAAAATAAATTTGAAGAACTTCTAAGATACGTATTCAATTTTGAACTTTTTTAATTTTTGAATTGGAACCAAGACAATAGAAGCTCTTTTTGCGAAGAAGCTCGTGCTTTGTCAGTTGAAATAAGAAAAAAAAAGTTAGATATAATATTTCCTAAGAATCAACTTAGTAAAACCCCATATTTTGTATGCCATTATTAGTGGTACTTACTGACAGTATAAGAAAGCTGATAATTCTCTTTAATGTTTCGATTGGATCTTTAGTACTTTATTGACTTATAAAGTATGTCCTTGATCAAAGCCTTTCACTTTTAGAAGTTGCATCAGAATTTGAATTTTTTATTTCCAAAAGAAATTGATTTTCAGGTCACAGAGAAGATAGATGAGAAACCTCAGCTGGATGCTATAAGATAGTTTGCTGTAAATTTTAATAAGGTGGAGTGAAATTACCACTTTATTATTCTGCTTAGAAATTACAACAACAACAACTCAGTATAATTCCACTTAATGAGGTGTGGGGAGGGTAATGTGTACGCAGACCTTACCCTTACCCTAGGATAGAGAGGTTGTTTCCAAATAGACCCCCGACATTCTTCCCTTATGTCAAATTCTTTTTGAACCATCTTTAACGACACGGGATGGACTCCATAGTAATTTATGAGAAGGAAGATGTGAGAACCATACATTCTGTCTACGGCACATTTTGCGGTCGCAGACTTTATCTGCATGGTCATTTTTGTAACTTTTTGTCCACGACTCTTGGGCCATTATAAATAGAATGACTAGGTTTTTGTGGACCAACTTGTCTGAAATATAGGATACACGTAGAACATTGAATACACCATTATTTTGGTAGTTTTTGAGAGAGAATCCAAGAACTTGTCGTCTTTGAAAGCTTTATGACTTTATTTACTACCTAGTTTTTATATTCTAGTATGACTAACTAACTTTAATTATCAAGGTTGTGGACCCTAAGTTGTTGTAATGTTAATGGGTGTTTACCATTGAATATATATTGATTTTTATTCATTTCTCATGCTTCATTTATGGTTGATGGTTGCAAACATTGACTAGTGCCATTTTACTCTACCTTTACTTGGAAAATAGGGTTAGGGTTTGGTCAAATTAAATAGCAAGAATTGAGGCTTTAAACCTTATTTAATAGAATCGCTTAGGGATAAGTGGATTCTACTTGACATAAATTTATTTTTCTTAATTGTAAATCTTTTATATTTGAAAAAATATAAAGAGGAAATATTACCTAATTATTTGGAAGTATTTGGTAGTAATTTAGGAACCATTGCATATCAAATGACCTTCCATTAGAAATTATATTAACACCGATAGCATTACATTCCATTTATGGGGACACAAACGTCGGTTTCTTAATCTAATTCTCTAAACAAAATTTCTTTTATTGACAATTTACAATTACAAAACTCTTTTTAAACTAACGGAGTGGAACTATGGCTTAAGTCAAGTTTCACACTGCTCAAGTAACCTTTCACACCTATTTCCTGTGGGATTCGGCCCCATCCTTGTTGGGTTATTATATACGACATCGACCGCCATTTATATATGTGTAATTTGAACGTATCAATGGGAACTACGTGAAGCCACGCGGTGTCATATCGTGGCTTAAAATGTGTGTAGTTATTTCTAGCAAAAATATTTTTAAAACTATTTAGATGAAAGGCTCACGTGGCGGTATAAGGAAAGATTGTGAATTGTGAATACGAGGCGGTACCGCGGTGGTGGTTCTCATTGTACATTAGGCAGTACCACGTTGTAATTCTCGTTGTTTATCTCATATGGCAAGGAGGTTTAGTGGGAATATTTCCTATTGTTTTGTTCTTCCTTGTTCTATTAGTTTTGTTCTTCAATTGCTTCCTTTATGTTATTTTCATTCTTATATTTCGGTATTAGGTCACGCTATTAACTTGTCTCATATCGGTTATTTATCTACCTTCTATTATGACTTGTTCTTATATTTTTATATTGTTTATTTATATTCTAGTAGGTGTCTTGACCTAGTCACGTCACTAATCTACCGAGGTTAGATTTGATGCTTACTAGGTACCGTTGTAGTGTACTCTTATGCATATCTTTTGTGTAGATCCCGGTACGTCTGCCCATGCTGAATGCTAGAATTGGTTTGAGTTGCTATTCTTGGAGACTTCAAGGTATACCTGCTTCATGTCTGCAGGCCTCAGAGTCACCTTCCTTTATCTTTACTTCCTATTGTATTTTCATTCAGACACTGATGTAGTAGATATTTTAGCTTACTCTGTATAGCTTATGACTGAGTTCCATCAGTTTTGGGAAGTGTATTGATGAGATTCAATTTCAGAAGATTATATCAGTTTATTAGACTTGTTTTAGTATTTTGTTACTTATTTTTGTCATGTATTATTGAATGTTAGGCTTACCTAGTTATGGATACTAGGTGTCATCATGATATGCTACGGGGGGAAACCTTCATGACATTCTTATTCCATTGTTACTATTGTATTTCATCCCCATTTATAATTCTTGCACTTTCGATATATTGATCACTAGCAAGTGTCAATATCGACCCCTCATCACTACTTTTTCGAGGTTAGATTTGGTACTTATTGGGCACGCATTGTTTTACGTACTCATGCTACAATTCTGCACAAATTGTGCAAGTACTGAGGCAGGTACATCCGGTGTCCGTCTTGGCGCGTATCCACACTATCCAGGGGCCTAGTGGTGAGCTGCTTTACATTCTCAGTTCTACAACACCCGAAGCCTTCTCCTTATCATATTTACTTTGCTGTCTATTTTATTTCAGAAAGTAGTTGTAGAAGGTTTTGTATACGCTACTAGATTATCCGTGCACTTGTGACATTAGGTTTTAGGATTACTAGTAGATACTTATGGTTTTTGGCTTATTGATCACTACTTCAATCTTCTATTTTATTTTATACTTTATATCACCATGGTCATTTATTCTTGGTTTCTTTATTAAATAAAAATTCATTACTTTAGAAACAATAAAAAGAATAATTAAATGGATAGTTCATTGTTGACTGGGCGCCATCACGGCTTGTAGTAGGAATTGGGTAGTGACATCATCAACATATCATATATGCACGTTAAACCAGTAGCATAATAACCTGCCCATTAAACCTGATTCTTTCAACATGATCAATCGTTATTTGTTAATTATGAAAAGAACACTTGCTTAGCTCAACATTATGGTCACGGACGGTTCATATATTTTAGGGATTTTTTATAGACATACTAAATATATAACTTATTTATGTGAAATTAGCTTTGATAGTCATAAAAATTGACTTGGTTTTCTTTATAAATTATATACATTGTCCCTTAAAAGGTTTCTAACCCATTATTTCAAGTAAGATATTCAATCACGCCCTTTTTCTTATCTTTTTCTCCACTCCTCTCTTCCTCTTCCTTTAGTAAGAGTAGATCATTTACCTCTCTATCTTTCAATATCTCTCATTGCTAATACAATGCATCTTAATTTTTCTCCATCAATTCCAATTTTGTCTCTCTCTCCTCCCACCATAAAGATTTAATTCTTCTCCTTTTTAAAAAAAATTCAACGAACATCTAAAAAATATGCCATGACCCAGAATTCCTACCTCCGGGGCCATGATCGCGCCTAACATTTCACTTGCTAGGCAATCCAACATTAGAGAAATTATCCATTTTTAACATTTCAAATTAAATAATAATGAAGAAACTAAAATACCCGAAATAACTCTGTAAGTGACAATCCTAACCTCGACGAAGTAGTGACGAGGCTAAGGCGGGTCACTTATACTATAACCTGTACGCAGTATAAAATAAAGATAGGAAAGGAAAATACCGAACGAAATAAGGCAGATAGCTGAAGAATATAGCTCAATCCTCAAAGAAAACCAATGAATGTCAGAATTACCAATCCTTAGAGTCTCGTATGAAAATACCAAAAACCAACACAACACAATAAGGGAATAGAATCACATAGATTATTGCGGCGTGCAACCCGGTCCCACCATACAGCACAATCCTCCTTTATTCCACCATAATAATATCAACAATAGTAAATAAATAAATATATAATACGACGTGCAACCCAATCTCACCATATAATCAAAATCAATGGCATAATTCACCCTTATTCCACCATATCAATCCACCCTTATTCCACCTGTCACGTCGTGCAACCCGATTTTACCGTATCAATATAAATTCACCCTTATTTCACCATATCAATTTATCTTTATTCACCTATTGCGGTGTGTAACCCGACCCCATCGACAATATGAATAATCAACAAGTGCATTTAATTTAACAGTTTAAATCATAAGATTCCTCTATGAGTAATGGACATAAAGCTGTAACATAAAGCAAATCTGGTCTCATATTGTATACGGCAAACTCGGAGGGTCCAATTTTCCATCATCGAGGCATCTCGAGAGATCACCTAGAAGCCTCGAGGCTGCAAATATGCGCTCGAGTCTTCTCCCTCAGAGCCCGTCAATACCTGGCCTTAAGAGGATATCGGTCGTAGCTGAAGTAAGAATGGGAGTTCCCAAGACACAGCTAAGTTTGTCGCGGCTAAGTCTAATAAAGCCTAGCCAGGCTATTTTGAGTCCTAATCGGGGCGTCACTTCCAGCCGTCTCATCTCCACACTTTATAATTGATGTATGCCTTACCATATAAGCTCCCCCACCCCCAC
>MU667931.1:61312-75009 GCA_026770625.1 Nicotiana glauca
CCCTCCCCCATATAAAGGGGATTCTGGTTATTTTATAGCCCACTGATGTTGCTACAAAGACTCTACATGAAATATATGATAACTCTCTCTCTTTCTCTCTAATACACTTTTCAGATATTGTTGTTCTATCTTATTATCTTCGTACTCGTTCTGCATTTATTGCTTGTTATTTGCCATAAGGAGCCTCCTTTAACATTATTGCATCTTTTATCCATTTCTCGATTGCCCCTGATAGCTCGAGCCTGAGCTTGGGACAAGACCTCGAGGCCCTAAATCGACCAGCTCGAGGACACAAACTTCTATCTCTCTGTTCGATTACTGATTTATTTTAGCTCGCATCTCGCCCTTATGGTTCACACACATAACATCAACTACTCCACAACTAGCATAAAAATAGATCACGCATTTTTTTGGGTCCCATCAATAAATTTAATTATTATTACCATTTGTACGGTAAACAGTTTGGCGCCCACCGTGGGGCTAAAAATAATAATGATTATTTTCTTGCTAGTTTCCTTACACAACGCAAGTTATCTTTCACACTTTTTCTTTTCCAAGATCTTCGATTTCAGGTCAAAATGTCTTGCTCAGTGAACAAAGTTGAGAACAACAACCTCGAAGACCACAAAGATAATGGTGTGGATATACCAATCATTGGCGCGCCAGCACTAAACACCGACAACGCACATGGACCGATTCCAACAGACGCATATTTGGAAGACGCAAAGCAGGGCGACGAAACCTCACACGCTGACAGGAGCATATAACAAGGTGACCAACAGGAAGCCCGAAAAACCCCAGCTTGGGAATAATAGGAAGTTAGCCTTCATATTATTTTTGAAATGTTGCTGGCAGAACAGCTGGCTATCGCTCAGCTACAAATCCACTAAAAAATTCCCAGCATTGTAGCACCAAGGACAACTCCCCTGGCCGAACATGTACTAGAAAGACTGAGCAATAATGGTTCGATAGCCAACCCTGCTATCATAAAAAAGCTTGAAGATCTTACCAGAAGGATCGAGTCTGGCAAGAAGATGATAGCTGCCAATGAAAAGAAGGTCAAAACTTACAACTCCAGGGTCGACCAAATCCCGAGCACGCCACCGGTCCTAAAAGCCGTAGATTCGAGAAAGTTCATGCAGCGGTCGTTAAACGAGAAAGCAACTTCGAAACCTATCCCAAAAGAGTTCAGAATGTCGGAACTCCCGAAGTACAATAGGACCTCAAAACCCAACGAGCATGTTACCGCCTACACGTGCGCAATAAAAGGAAACAACATAAAAGACGACGAGATCGAGTCCGTCTTACTGAAAAAGTTTGGGGAAACGCTCTCGAAAAGGGCCATGATGTGGTACCATAATCTAGCTCCCAACTCCATAGACTCATTTTTCATGCTAGCAGACTCCTTCATAAAGGCATATGCCGATGCCGTCAAAGTTCCAACAAGGAAATCCGACATATTCAAGATCCGGCAAAAGGAGACCAAAATGCTTCGAGAATTCGTGTCTCGCTTTCAAACGGAATGAATAGAACTACCCCAGGTCTCCGATGATTTGGCGCTAAAGGCATTCACTCAAGTCCTGAATGAGTGGAGTTCAGTGGCCTCACGACAGCTAAAAGAAAATCTAATCGAGTATCCTGTCGTGACCTGGTCAGATGCCCACAACTGATACCAGTCAAAGATCAGGGTCAAGGATGATCAATTGGGAGCCCTGTCGGGCTCAATATACCTGAACAAGCTCTTACTAAAGGAGTCAAAGCCAAACAAAGAAAGGTATTACCATACGCCGAAGACAGGAGAAACACACCTAGACGCAACCCGCCTTGCAATGACCGACCAGTTAACCAAGGGTAGAATCCCCGCAGATTCATTAACAAAGACGGATTCGATGGAAAAACAGGGCCAACAAGGGCACCACGCCTATCAGAATACAATTTTAATATTGATATTTCAGACATCGTGTTTGCCATCAGCAAAATCAAGGATACCAGATGGCCCAGGCCTGTTCAATCGGATCCTTCCCAAAGGAATCATAACCTAGTATGAGAATTCCACAACACGCATGGCCACAAAATCGAGGATTGTCACCAGCTACAAGAGGAAGTGGCCAGGTTACTAGGCAAAGGTCATCTCAGAGAATTCTTAAGTGACCGAGCCAAAAATCGATTCCGAGAAAGAGAGGCAGCCAAGAAGAATGAAGCAAACAAGCCATGATATGTTATCCATATGATATTAGGGGGCGTCGACGCTCCTCAAGAACCCGTGATGAGAAGGACAAAAATATCCATCACCAGAGAAAAGCAAACATGGGGATACGTACCCAAAGATGCCCTCACATTCAGTGAGGAGGAATCCGAGACCCTATCCCAACCTCATAACGTCGCATTTGGTAATATCTCTCAACGTAAATACATTTTAAATAAAACGTGTACTCATGGATCCAGGTAGCTCGGCCAACATTATCAGGTCGAAGGTAATAGAGCAGCTTGGACTGCTAGACCAAATTATGCCCGCCACTCGAGTCCTCAATGGATTCAACATGGCAAGCGAGACAACAAAAGGAAAGATCACTCTTCTGGTCAGTGTGGATGCCACAACCCAAAATGTCAAATTCCATGTCATCGAATAAGACAGAATGTACAACGCCTTGATCGAACGACCGTGGTGAATGAAATTCCTAACAAAAGACGGGATTAAAACTGTCCAAGGGGAGCAACACACGACAAGGGAAATGTTTGCGGTGAATTATGTGACACCGGTGCCAATATCTCCACTCTCGAGAGAGCCTAATGATAATCAAACTACATCTTTGGCTAAGCCCGATTGAACATAGTGGAGGACCGTACCGGGTCCTCACAACAAATAACAGAGGTGTACCAGACGTCGGAACGTCGCCAAACGCATCCCGCGATAAAGTATAACCATCTCTTTTTTCAGTTTGTATTTTATACTAATCTTTTGCACATGCAATCAATCAAAGCGTTCAAAAGCGCACACCTGGCCCGAAGACCTTAAGGTTTCAAAAGCATCTATTGCACTCTTTTCCTTCGACAGAGGGTTTTGCCAGCAAGGTTTTTAACGAGGCAACGCCTATATTCTACCTAAGGGGAATCCAACAGGTCCTCAAGGCTTCTTTTGCTATCAATCACGAGCACCGAAGGACGTCCTTTCAGAAGATTGTCTGCTCAGAAGAGCCAAGAAATGCTAAACAAGATCCTTATGAGAAAATGATGTACCGGACCAAACGGTCAAATGAACCGTGTCTGCACAATCGCGACCCCGATGGCAGAGTCATATGTATTAATGTCAAATAATTAAAGAGTGCCTTTTGACAACATGACTCATGATCCAAGGAAAACCCAGCATTTTCGCCAGAACGATTCCTTCATCTGAAAACATCCTGAATACTCGGAGACTGGCATCGATAATTCGGAACCCTCATGACCTCAGGGTCTAAACTCCAGACTTATAAGTCCTCAACGAGGTAGCACAAAAATCATTAACTATCTCCAAAAAGGAAGCATCACGAGTACTCGGTGATAGGTGCCAAAGAACTCAGCATACACACAACCTCAGGGTCGGAATCTCCAAAGTCGTAAGCCCTCAATGAGGAAATTTCGATCTCACAAGTAGAGGCTCTTAAGCCAAATCGAACTCGATGACTCGGAGATTGTCGCTAATTTCGATTGAGCAATAAACCATAGGCCGTAAAACCCCTAGAGGGCAGACTCAGTCTTGTAAAACTTGCATAAAGCAACAACACAAACTGTAAGACTTCAAGCAAGGCATGAATCATACTTGTACCAAGTATCAACAAAAACTGTAAGATCTCAAAAGGCATGAAAGTTTTGTAAGACCTTATTATAGGCATAAAATCAATCTCAAAGTTCAGTATATATATCTAATTTGTAAGACCCCTAAAAGGCATACCCTCGATATTGCCTAAACTACTATACTCAGGATCAAAAAATGGCTCCGGCCAAACATAAATGACTACGGTCATACGTCTGCACCAGCCAAACTAACGCGACTCGGGAATGCCCGATCATCGCTAAAAATCATAGGCCATTACTTCGAATCTGCTTCAAAAAGAACTGGTTAAACAGGCTACCCTTAACAGGAACAAGGGCTTCGACCATGTCAGCTCCAAATCATAAGGCTTTGAGCTACTCAGCCTACGAGCCAAACCTTACGATGTGTTTGAACATCGCCGCAAATGATTAAAAATTGAGGTTCTTCCCAAATCGACAACAGGTCAAGAAAAATCATTGAAGAAAGTCCTTAACGAGAGGAAAATAAAGCCTACATATGACTAAGGGCAAAGCATAATTGCCATTTTCAACAGCCTAACGAGCCTCAGGGCCATACATATGTCTAAGGGAAAAGTGTAAGAGCCATTGTCACTGCCTAAAGAGCCCCAGGGCCATATCTCAAGTCTAATAATTTTACTATCTCAAAGGTCGGATCAACCTGGTTCAAATCTTGACAAACCAAAACAAAGAAGATATAAATTACGGGATTTCCCCCTTATACATACAAATGATAAAGTATGAATTTCGTTTACATCACGCTATGAAAGTTATATACATAAGAACGAAGAAAGAAATAAAATTTCTCCGCCACCCCTCGAGGATTATGGCCTGGAGGGCCCTTCCTCTCCATCTTCAACATCGAACAGAAGGAACTTGGCATCATACTCCTCCCTTTTGCCTTGCTCGATCTCTGTCGAGAGATTAAAACCTATGGGATGAATATCTTCGAGGGTTTCCCTCCGAGATTTACATTTTGCATACTCTTTGCTACTACTTGCACGATCAATGGCTCTCCTCAGCTCGGTTTTAGCAACAGCAGTACTCTTCGAGTAGGCCAGTGCTCTCTGGTTCACCTTGGTACTATTCACCACTATCTCAGCCTGGGCATTCACCACTTCGGCTTTCGCCTCTGAGAGCTCGAACGAAAGCCTTGCGATCAGATTTGCATGTGCTAACTCATTCGCATGAACGGTCCGGAGGTGTATCTCAAGAGCAGAAGCCATGGCTAAAGCACTCTCTTTGGCAGTAGAATGGGAACTTACACAAGCTTGCAGCTCCTTGAATTCACGTTTGGCTAGACCAACCTCGCCCCAGAGCTGTCCAAGCTCCTCTGCCTTGTTCTCCAGCTGAAGTATCAAAACATTAATCCGCAGTGATAAAAGTCGGAATGCAAGCCAAAATGGAATGCGGGATACCTATCTTTATAGGTAGCTTTCGTGGCTCCGATTACGGTACACCTCACACCGTTGGGAAACCAGATCACTATCATTTTCTATACAAATAAGCTTAAGGGATTTTTTTCCTATTCAAAGCATCCTGCAGCGGGCCTCACAATGAAGCCGCTCGGATTTTAGCCTGTCAAAGACCTACGAAAGAAAGCTAAATGAAGATAAAGAAGAGTGCGGGATCGAACTAACCTCACAAAAATTGAAAACTCGCCATGAGATCGAACCGATGAGTCTCACCAAAGGCCGAGCAAACATACAATGGCTTACCACCCTCCGAAGATACTTGATCGGGTGGATCACCTCTTTTTAATAGCTGAGAAGGAGTCGCCCCCCTGAAAGCCCCTTCATCTTGAGGGCCCTTTCTGTTTTTCATCAATCCTCAATCCCAAGGATAATGATATCCCCTTTACTACCAAGTGATACGGCCTTATTTCAGAAAAATCCCCGACGCTTACAGTAGATGAGTTAATAAACCAAAAAAGGCGCCATTTCTAGGAAAAAAGACACCGGACACCTACCGTAATGCTTCGCCTCCCATCTCCCTTTGGAAAGATCTCTCCATTGTCGTTTGTCGTGAAATGAGCACTCCGCCAACATACGAGACCACTCAGCTAAATCAGGGACCTCATTCGGCGACCAATGAGCAGCTACAAATATGGAACTAAAAGATATCACTACGGAGCCCGCCTCTGGTCAAAACGATGATAACTCAGGTAAGACACTCACGTGTCCATTTCTCAAGAAATGGCAAAAATTCTCTAGGGATGACATCGGTTGTTCGAATCCTAATGAGCCGATTCATCCATCCACAGTCCTCGCCCTCTTCGTTACTGGCAATAGGGACTCAGGTAGATCAATGTTGCAGAGTGATAAACCTAAATAATGCGGTGGCCGATACAACCTCACGAGATAGCTAAGGGTAAACTCAATCTCGGTCTCATCGGCAAAGTATCTCATTGTCTCCACTATTTTCCAAAGGAAGGGGTGAGCTTGCGGCAAGGTAACTCGATATCCCCGACAAAAATCAAGCACGACCTGGTCGGGGGGACTCGACGCAAAAATATGTGTGTATACGCTCAAAAACCCCTCAACGTATGTCATAATGCTCTCCTCGGAAGAAGGTACTTGTAATACCGCTCCTTTTACCCGTCCGCAATCTTTTTTGATCATTTCTAGGTCTTCCTTTCCCACTGATGAGATGATCCTTTATACGTGCTCCTGGTGACCTGAAACATTAGGAGGCCTCCCGACGTGATGGCTCTCCTCGAGGCAAGGCAACTCGAGGCCCGCTCACCGGGCACTGGCGGTGTGTCACTATCACCGACTGAATACAGAGCACTAGAAAAACTTCCCTCTCCTTGGCGGTCAGACGTTGATGTATCAGTCAAGCCTACGATAGGATAGGAGGTGAAGGCCGAGGATTGGGACAAAAATCCTGAGTTGAAACAATGGAAGAACTAGCACAAAACGCCAAGTTCTGTGAAAGACGTAGTCCCTCAAAGTAGCAGAGTTGCCATTGAAAAGTCAAGTGAATGAATATATAGGGGCAAAGCAGCAACTGCCCACCTACCTAAAAGGCCAAATAATCATGGTCGTGTTAAAGTCATCCTCTCCTATGGAAACACACTGACATGGTCTCTCTGAGCTTCTTTTACCAAATTGACCAAATGTTGTTGCCCCACAGAATTCAAGAAACGGCAAGGTCTCGAGGGCTACTCAATATCGCTAGCACCAACCCAATAGAAGCTGTCGATTTAGCTCTGGGGCACATCCCGACTTAAGGTTCCCGGTCATTGCAAAAGAAAATTTCGAAAGGTTAACATCGAAAGTCGATAGGTTAAAATTGCGGGAGCAAAGGAACAAAAAAAAATGAAAAGAAGAAAAATCCCTCTTTTTACATTGCCAAAAAACGTATCTACGAGAGACATCGGGTATTACATACACGTAAGGACTACTTTTCATCTTCGCTATCTTCGTCCCCATCGAGGGCAATCAAAAGTGCCAACTCCATCTCAAAATCACGGGCCTCATCGAGATAAAGCTGATAGATTGACGCCCCTAACAGCAATCTCCTGCAAGTCTTTTCTCCTTGTCTCTGCCCTAGCATGTTTCATAGCTCGAGCTAGTTTCTGATCAGTTGCTATCGATATGTCACGAGCTATTTTTTGCATCGTGTCTGCATCCTCCAGATAAATAGCAGCATTCCTTTCAATCTCAGACTTGGCCGCATTCAATGCAGCGATCTCCTTTCGAGCGCCCTCAAGAAGATCATGAGATGACGCCAGTTCTGCAGTCGATGCCTCACTTTTCTTCCTCAGCCCGAGGATCTTCAGGTTAAGTCGACTGACCTGCAAATCATTTTGTTCAACCTACAAAACGAAAGTAAGCCAATCTACATCAAAGTATGGGTGAAAAGGTCGGGTACAAGTAGGACGAAATACCTGCACAACAAGATCGGCCTTTTCCCGGAGCGTTCTCTCCAAAGCGCCCCAAAGCTCTCTTGATTCTTTCTCTCCTGGGGCAGAATGAGCCTCCGATTCCTGCAGCATTGAAGCAAGCTTGTTGCACTCCTTCTCAAGGTAAGAAAGCTCCTCGAGGAGCTGAAAGATGGCATGACCATACTTATCCTTGCACTAAGGCACAACAGAAGAGTTAGAAAAGAAAAGGCGAATAATGACACCCAAAAAGGGCATATGAAAGGCTGCTACCACCAGCTGCATGGATCTCTCTGCCGCTTTAACAACGCCAGGAAAGTCAAGACCGATGTTATCACTAACTCCAAAAATGTTGGCAAGTGAGCCTCCCCCATTGAGAGGCATCCCTGTTGTCACGACGCTCGTATCTTGAGCGTCCCTAAGTTCCCCCAACGAGACCTGAAAGCATGAGATGAAATCATTCATGTTGCCCATTTCCCCAAGAGGCAACCCCTGTTCTTGAAAAGCTCTGGTCCCGGACCCTTGAGGATCGATGGCAACGGTCCCCCTAGTTGAAACTTCACCAAACTCAGTCATGCGATCTGAGGCCATATTAATACCCTTCTTGAGGGTCTTTAGCCCACGGGACCAAGTCGATTTGGCCATCCCAGATTCACCAGCCTCTGATCAAGATACCTACGGGGCTCCCACACTCGACCTCGTGCTCTATACCAGCAGACACTCATTTTCGTCCTCATCCGCAGCATCAGGATTTGCCCTTATAGTTGAACTAGAGGTCTTGTAGCGGCTTGATGATTGAGTGACCTGGTTTCTTTGCCATGGGAGGATCAATAACCGCCTTACCTTCCCTCTTATTTCCCTTTCCGGGCTATGACGCCTCCACTTTGCCATCGGGGGGCGGCCTTATCAGCATATTCTTATTGAGACCTACAAAAATGTAGTAGCCGTAAGCTGTCATCATAAAGGACGTAGGGAGAAACACAACTCTGAGGCATGGGAAGTAAGGAAACCCTACCATGATTCTTGTCTACCCATTGTTCCTTGGCTATATTAGTCCAGGGCCGAACAAGATATGGGAACACCTTGCCTAACTTCTGGATCCATCCTGGCAAATCGAGAACCGCCTCGAGGTACCAAGTAACGGCTGCAAGAGACGCATAGAGGTTGTTGTTCCAAAAGAGAAATATTACTTATAAAATGCGATTAAGGGAAAACTGCTTATGTTGTGTGTTCCATTTTTCCGAAAAAGGCATCCTCCGGGCTGGGATGATATCTAAGGTCTTCACCTGGACGAACCTGCTCATCCACCCTCGATTGTTTCACTCGTCGACGCTCAAGAAAAATGATTTTTTGGATAGATGATGGAGCCTAATCAAACCTAGATAAAATCGAAGGCTATATATTCTAATCAAATGGTTAAGGGTAAAAATGTCACCCTCAACCCCTTCGGTGAAATGAAAAAGCATCAATACTATCCTCAAGAAAGAAAGATAGATCTGACCAAACGTCACTTGGTACTTGTCATAGAAGTCAAGGATAACTGGGTCTATCTCCAAGGAAGAGGAGTCAGAAGAATTATCAGGACCCAGGGTGAAAGGGTAGGTATATACATGGAGGAATTCGGCCTTATAGTCCGTTACATTCTCATTAGGACCGGGAATCTCCACCCCCACTGCCTTACTCTAACGGTAGGCCATCCTCACCATTTGTATGTTAGTCACGATGTTAATGTATCGAGACACATGTTCACATCGGCCTAGTGTAGATGAAGTGGCATCATTGGTAAAATCATTTGACATATCAAGATTAGGTGGAGTGCACTATCCCAAGGAAGGTATCGCTCTGGTTTTCTCTTTAGGCGATCGAGATGTGATGTGACTTCGTTCTGCCGAGGGACCATTATAGAAGTCTAAGCCATATCAGTGGTAAGTTTTTCTCTAAGACAAGATGGAAGAATGTAAAAGATTATTGGTTTTGACTCATGAATTTAAAGATGAGGGGTACCAAATAGTGGATATATTTATAGGCACTGCTTAGGCAGCAGAAAGGGCAGGCCGAATGGCAATTTGTAGGTTCCTCGATAATCGAACCAGTAAGGGGATGTTCCCCGGGCGCAAAGCAAGCTAGTAGATACCTCGGAGCCGAGCCTCGAGCCTATCTCGAGCTTGTCGGGGATATTCAGGAAGGGTATAACAAGTAAAGATATAGATAAATAAAGCTCTATACTACCAATCTTGAGTCGGATAATGAAGAACAAGTGAAGAAAACAATAAAATGCTTAGGCGACCTTGGGGTCAATGGAGGCATATATCTTAAAAGAAAGAGAGAGAGAGATATTACTGCAGTATGGAGAAGTGGAGCAACATCAGTCCTTTACAAGGTAGGGTGAATCCCCTTTATATAGGAGAGGGGACTCGGTATAGTACAAGTAAATTAATTGCAAGAGTACAAAGATGGGATGGCTTGATGCAAGACCTCACGGTAGGCCCCAAGTAGGCCGAATTTGTTAGGTGCAGCCATTTGCCTAGGTGACTTCGTCCTATTTTATCCCGGCCTTGGACCTTGCTTCCTTTGAGCTTAGTCTCGATGAGACCTGAGGCCAATAACTCGATCGTGGCCTTCCACACTCGGGGTCTCGGGGAAGGCTTCCAAAATGTCTCGATAGTAAAAATCAACTCTTCTTATTTTGCCGCGTACAGATAGTCTTCGCGTTTCTCATAACTAAGTGATGGGAAATGATTCTGACACTCGACTCCTTGAGCTCCTTTTGTCGACATTAAGCTGGCGATTCGAATCATGGCGCAATCTTCTGTGACAGATGGCATATCTCGTAGATCTTTGTTCAATATCCTATCATTTCCGCTCTTCGAGGCAAAAGTATTTTCGTCAGTTCATTTTTTCAAAGAAGTAGCAATTACCTTCACCAGTCTATCTTTTAGAGCATCGATAATTTTGTCGTTTCGTCTATAAATGAGGGTGTTTCATGGTATTGCATCCTTCATATCAATACTTCTGCTGATATACATTGCTTCTTCCTTCCTATCATCTTCTTTCAACTTTGATTATCATGACGGAGGCCTTTTATCCTAGGGCTATCTGGAGAAGTTCTTCCAGGCCGTGTTGAGGCCTTGTATCGAGGCCTCTTGTGAGCACGTGATCCAACGGTCGAGAATTGAAGAGACATATACATGTATATATCATCGTCTCTATAGGCTTTAGAGACAGAACCTTCGTCTTCCTCGTACAAACNGAGTTAGAAAAAGAGGTTAAAAAAAAAGAAGGTTCAAAAGAAAAGACCCCTGTTATTCAAGCTTAGAATTAATACACTTCAAAAAAAAAAACAGAAAAAGTAGAACCTGCAGAAATCAAAAAATACTGTTTCATTCGTTGCCTAAGGAATTTCAAGTTTAAGGGAAAATTCAGTGTTTATTACTGTTGCTGCTATTAGCATTGTGATACTCATTCTCCTTCTTTTGCAATTTTCAATTCCAGGTACACATGTATAACCTTGCTGTAATTTCACAGCCTCTATATACGAAGTAAAATTACGCTTCTTCTCTTCTTAGGAAGATTTCAGAGTTTCAGAATCTTTGTGCGACAAGTAGATGTTTTAGTTTTCAGTTGATGTTTAATTATGCGATATAGTTCTACCCTCTGAATAATCATTTTTATGCTTTAGTTCTAACAATTTGCTCGATTGTGGTTGTTATTTGGTTATGGTAAAAACTAGATGCGATATAGTTCAATTAGTTAAAAGATTTGTTGTTTTTTCTAGATTTGTTTTTTTTTAGTTTGCTGCAACTATAGCATCAGAATAATGTGGCCTAAGCCTAATGTGTTAGTTTGGTTCAACATGTCAATGTTGATAGGATAGTTTACTACTTGTATGGATCTTATAGTTGTTAAAATGATCATGAAACAATAATAGGTCTACTTGAGATGCTTATTAGCATATTATCTTTGCTCAGTTTCTCGAATATTTTTAACTCGATCTGAATCAATCCTTATCAATTTGGCATGAATGAAGGAAGCACATGTTAAGTTGCAATGCCTCAGTTCTGTTTTTTGGGTAGTAGGACGTGTGGCTGCATCGTATTTAAACTTACTTTAAACTTCTAAAATGTTAAGTTTGATTGCTCGTCTCTTTGGTATCATGGTTGAGATTAGCATGATAATTTTAATTAAGAATCCGCTATTTATGTTGAATTGTTGGATGTATTTGATTATGGGGTTCATTGCTTCAGCTTTACATCTTACTATTTCCTGACGTTAGTTCGATAATAATTTCAATTCTAAGAGATCTATTTGGTGTCTTGACTGGATGCACTGATAGGTATAGTCTGAGCTAGTATTCAAGTCTAAAAATTAGAATGCTTGATTGAGTCAGTCTAGGATCACCCTGCTGAAAGTCTGGCCCATTTACATTGCATTAATAATCTATTTAGCTTTTGATATCATTTCTTCCTATGCTGTTTGGAAGCTCTTTCATATAAAATTACAAGTTCTTTCAGTCATTCTCGAGTTTGAATTTTCTATTAGAGTGCTCAGTTAGTAACCATGTTTGAAGAACAGGTTCAGTGGTAATGTTCACATGCCTTTTGTTCCTTTACTGTGGTTGAGCCTGATACTCGGAATAATTTTGAATGGTTCTCACAATTGTGCATATTATGTCTTTTAAGGGTTTAAATGAAACTCACTCAAGATCATAGTTGTGTGAATATTGATATGAAAAGGATAATGCCTGAAATTTGAGAACGGAGGGTACAGCAACTGTCGGACCTATTTGCTATTTCCCATTTCCGTAAATTTAGTTAGAGAGCCTCTTTTTCTTAAAATTTATTTGTTTCCTAAGTTTGCATCCTTCATTTCTCATCATTTAATATAAGAGTATGTCCTTGTCTTAATAGATGTATACTTCAGAGCATGCCGTTATTTCTCAGCAAGCTATAACTGTACAATTTGCAAGCTTAATTTTAAAACAATCAATCTACATCCCTTATAGAACGTTGACCAATATACCACTTTTCACATTGGTGTGTAAATATGGATCAGGTATGTATATAATATGATGACATAATTCTGTATCCAAATGAACCTTTCATTGAATGTGTAACTAAAAAATTTTAGAACACGTTAGAATTCCTTGGTTTTATCTAACTCAATTGTGGTTGTGTACACATTTGTGTTACGTAATTACGACTTTTTGAACTTAGAAATTGGAGCGTGCCATTTAGCGAATTTCATGGCCTTCCAAAAATTGATAACACGTTAGCCTCTTTTAAGCGCGGCTTTAATTAGAATTACCTCTTTAAAATTTGGGTGTGCATTGATTGCAACCCAAATCCAAATCTCGGCGAAATCGAAATGTGTTAAAGGTCACGTGTACCCTGGTGGTAACGAGATAAAAAATACATTTTCATGACGTCGTAATTCTTAAAATAAACCAATAATAATTTTAAAAGGCCAAAATTTGGAGATGAGCCTCGCCAACCCGAAATAATTCCGGGGCCCTCGATAATTGAATATTAAAAGTAGTTAGAATTTGGAGAGGCTATTTTAGCAAATTTCAGTGGCCTTTCCCAAATATCACCCCGATAGAACTTTTAGGCCCGATTTTAATTAAATTATTTCCTTAAATACGGGTGTGCATTGATTGCAACCCAAATCCAAATCTCGACAAAGTCGAAGTACGTTAACGAAAACGGGTGCCTTTATGGCAACGGGGTCGAAAACGTACTTTCACAATGTCATAAGTCTTTTTAAATAAGTAATAATTAAAAGGTTTATAAATAAAAAGCATATAATTAGCATGTAATAAAATTAGATAAAACCAAAATACAATAGTTAAAGCGACCGTGCTAGAACCACGGAACTCCGGAGTGCCTAACGCCTTCTCCCGGGTTAACGGAATTCCTTACCCGGATTTCTGGTTCGCGACTGTAATACAGAGTCAAACTCTTTCCTTGATTCGGGATTCAAACCGGTGACTTGGGACACCATA